>JARFOC010073143.1:0-15853 GCA_031763485.1 Osmoderma eremita | reverse complement strand
GAATCATTGCTGATTTAACCGAATCTGTAGCATTAATAATAAGAAAGTTAGCAATAGTGCCCCGAAATTTTTGAACACCCTGTATGCACGAACTTATTTACAAAATAGATTTCAACGAAATATCCTCACATATCCGAAGCTATTATCCGGAATCAAATTCTTCTCACCAACCACCATAAATATTTATGCCACCCTGGCCAGCTAATCCCGGAAATAATCGTAGCCGGCGATCGCTTTAATTTATATTTATGACTTGCCAATCGGAAATCCCATCTCCTGATCTTCGTTGCTCGGCACAGTTCGGCTATCTTCCACTGGCGAGCAAAGTTTTCCCGGCCGACTGCTATGTTTATTTTATATCGCGGTCGGCCGGATTGCTCCTTGGTAACGGAACAGCAAGCACATAGCACCGTTTCGTCTGCGGATATTAAAAAAGTTTCAAGAATAAATAGTCCAGGTTCGCGTCTATAACTCAGTTGCTAGTTGCTAGAATCGGACCACCGCTGCTGGGGAAGTATTTATTGGAAATATTTTAAGTTTCTTGGAAGTCTGAGGAGTGTAGGGTAGTTTATCAGGACTATGTTCCGCGGTTTAATAGATGAGGGTGATGGTGAGTATGGTAGGTAACATTTTACGTCTTGGTGAACTTGTTGTCTAAATTTAAACCCTCCACACACAGTCGAAGTACTTGCGTTTCAAAAAATAGTAAAATGACTTTAACAATAAATGCAACGCTTACGTTTTCTTAAAAAGTTAACACCTGAACACCTTTCTACTTTTAAATACTAGCGCAATGACTTTGCAATGTTTATTCAACAAGTATAGGATCCTTAAATTGTTGTAGTTAATTCAATAAAAGCAAGAATTGAAGTGTGGTCTTATAGTTGTTCTAGCACAAAAAGTTAAATTTATCAGTTCCCGTCCTTATTTCAACAGTTTACAGTGTTACTTCTATACCTACTTGTATTAATGCTTTAACATCTACTTGTCGCTACACTGATAAAAAGGATTTCTTGGCCCAAAGAAATAAGTTTCTTTGCAAAAATTTATTTCCCCATAAGAAACTTTATTGATTTAAATAGGGTAACTTTAGTTTGATATTCTTGCTTTTCTTGAACAAAACAAACCATTTCTTTGAATTGTTTTTTTTTGTTCAAACACGGTGCATCACTTACAAATATGCATTTATTTGGAAAGATATAAAATTTAATTCCTGGAAAGAAACGCATTTATTCCCAATAATAAGGTTTCTTTAATTCTCCTATGTATGGCCTTGAAGAGACCAATCAGAAATTGAGTCTATTTCACCGCGCTTTTTTTTGCCCCAGCCTGTAGGGCCAAAAACGCGTTTTATTATGTGTTTTATTATGTATCAAAATTTGATATACCCGGTTTTATAATTATGTTGTCAATATTTTCAGGATAACAATTTTTATGTATACGTATACTATTGTATTGTATTGTCAACATCAGTAGTGAATTTTGGGTAAACAATACATTCTAGGTACAGCTAGGTTTAGATATATTTAATCTAAGTTAAGGCCTGAAGTTGCTAATCCTACATAATTGTTAAAAACTTCTTTTTTCTGTTCTTTTGTAGTGTGAATGAAACAACTGCTGATGGTCCTTATGTAGAATTAAACAAAAAAGTCTCTGCCAAAAATGATTCGCCAAACAAAGCAAGTTCAAGAAAATTGTCCAGAATTATTAGTAACTTCAGCCCTTAAACTTAAATGTGTCTAATGCAGTCAAACCTACAATATACTATTAACCAAAAATTCACAAAGCATCCAGCTCGATGAGACCAATTGTGTGTGGTATTAACTCAGTGTCTTACTTGGTGACAAAATGGTTAATAAATGAATTTAAAAATTACCCGTCAGCACCCGTTTCAGTAGAAAATTCAAGAGAGTTTATAAACAAAATCAAAAATCATGAATTAAAGGACGATATTTTAGTTTCATTTGATGTTAGTTCATTCTTGGGTGCCGATCCCAGAATTCCTGAAATATTTGAAAGACCTGTTAATAAAAAATAATTCAGATAGTAGCAAATCTAATGAATACATCAAGTTGATCAGGCTGTGCATGTTTCAGAACTTTTTTCAATTGAGAAATAAGTTCTACGAACACCAGCACAGAACAGCAATGGGTGATTATTTCCATCTATCGCTTGTTTGCTAATGAGTAATTTTGATGTTGCATTTAAAAAGACTTCCAGATATTTCTGGTGTATTTAGATCAGATATACGGATAATACAAATTCTTAAAACATGAATTTCTTAGACGAACTTAATTAGAAAAAGGGAATAATAATGAACTTCCATTTTCAGATACCATAGTAATTAGATATAAGAATAGGTTAAAAATCAACTAATACAAACCGATAAATAACAGCGGATTTAAAGCGTTGCTTTCAACATAAACTAGCTAGCTTTAATTTTCTTGTTTATCGTTTGTTAAGGGATGACAAGGGATAGATATAAAATAGAGTTAAATCATACAAAATCGCTGAATACAGTGGATTTCAGACGGATATAATAAATTACCACACACCTAAAATTGTATGCAGCTACTGTAAACAACACTAGAAACACTTCCCAACCGTTTGTTGAAGAAATCTAGTTGTTGGAAAACTGATTCTCTCGCAGTTCCCTAAAACATGGTTCCATAGTTCAGCACGGAGTGAAAGGTGGCGAAATATCCTATTCTAGTCGCATTATGAGTTGTTACTTGCCTTAATCTTCGCAGACAGTAAAGAGCAACCGACATTCTCTTCAAAAGATTCTCAATGTGAGCTGGTCAGTTTAATTTGGTGTCTAAACTTAAACCCAAAAACCTAACATCGGTGTTGATTACCGTTGGTTGAAATTGGGTTTTGGGTTTTTACCGTGTTATCTTTGAGTTTGTTAGCACCAAGCCATCCGCACGCTACCGCAATTGCTTTCTCGGATTTGGTATGAAACCCCCTCCAATTTTGAGGCTTGTACCATCAAGGATGTGTCGTCGGCGTATAGGCACAGTTTTACGTTTCGTACATTAGCAGGTAAATCGTTTGTATATATTATAAAAAGCATAGGCCCAAAGATAGATCCCTGCGGGACCCCATACTTATATTTCTGAGTTCAGAAGTAGTAGAATTCCACTCTGTTACCTGTTTCCTATCAGATAAATATGATTTTAGGAGATCCAATGTTTTTCCCTTATTCCATAATACTCCAGCTTGCTGTTTAGTATCTCGGAGCTCACAGAATCAAATGCTTTTGATAGATCTAGCATATTAATTTTCGTATAAAGATTTTCATGGAATTTCTTGGTAAATGCCTTCATAAAATGCTATCCTCCTGCACCATAATTGACCAATAAATAAGTGATTGCTTCAAAAGTAACGTCGTTGCTCGCTTAAATCTTCAACACTTAAATAATTGATTAATAATAAACACTTGAAGAAATCATATCATTTCTCTCAGTTCAGATTCTACTTCTGTATCGCCTCCTAAATCGATACAAATTAGATCAATAACGCTGCGCAGGAATAAATTTCCCCGTTTTAAAAATCCCTCACGAGACCTCGTTGTCCAATTTATAGTCAAGTAGCTATCTGCTCGTACGGCAGCGCAATCTGACCTTTTGAATCTCCGTACACTCGCTTAACGCAGTCTGCAACGTACAATTCATAGATAATTCAAGACGTACTGCCACGTCTAGCTTTATTAATTCCGCGCGACGAACTCCACCATCGACTTCGTCTATCGCCAGCTACCAGGAGCCATAAACTTTTATGCGCCACTCGACGTATCGTCTCGGGGAAGCGGCACACCGCCTCCCGCTATCTTTTTAATGGACGATAGTTTTCGATGGCAGATATTATATACTGCGTAACTTCCGTATACGTTAGGTGTTAAGTTGTGAATTTGAGGAGAACTGGTATAGGAAAAGAAAGAAATTAAGCGAGCATACATATACTTGCATAGAAGGCTAAAGTATCTCTTTCTAGCTCTACTATTTTTCGTAGCAATAATGTTTGCTCTCGCTTGCAACAGGGTTAGGATAAGTTTAATATCGCCTGGATACGCTGTGTGCATACAACAAACATGTGATGAGTAAATTTGACTAGTTTGGGCTTAATTGTGTCTGTCTGCTAACGACTTGCAAACAAAATGTTCTTTCCTCGTTGAAGAATATTAAAAGAATCCAACCTTCTAGTTTTAACACAAAAGAAAATTGTAGCAAAGTTAATATTGTTGTAACACCACTAACATTGCGTTTAGATTGTTCTAGTAGAATACTATGTTTATATGTTTGGGACCTTCTGTGTTCACGACGATTTTGAATTGTCCGCTATTCTAATTCTCTTATTGTAGAGAATTTTGGCTTGAATCTTTCCCGTTATTTGTTTTAATAAAAATACTGGAGTATCACTAACTTATTCTTTTTAACAGCTACACAAAACGTTACGTTCTTTCTGATGGTTTCAATTATAGTTTTATACTGCTACTGTACCTAGGCGAAAAATGCCTTCTTAAATAGAACCTAGAAGCTCATAACATAAGCGCCGCCCTAACACAATGAAAAATTACGGAGTTTATGTACTTACATTTTAAAGAATTAAAATCGTTCAGAGAAATAAGCACAAATACTAATTTAGAAAACTAAAAGGGTCATTGCCCAACATTGAGGGCAGTAGAATTATAATCCATTTTAAAATGGGAATTCCCAGGCGTAATGTATACAATGAAACTAATTAAAATGGAATTCAAATAATATAAATGAAAAAGGTGCAAATCTTAACTGCCGCCCGCCTTGAAATCATTGTTTTTCAAAAATTGGTATATGTACATATATAGGAAAAGTGATCTTTGTAACATGTGATCCTTAAATTACATAAAGTTTTTCTCTCCTGTACGGATAGGTAACACACATATTTGAGTCACCGCATGTTTCATCGTAGATTCGGGCGTCCTCACAGTTACTACACTCACAATGCCGTCCGTGGCGGTATACAGCTCCTGTACCCTCTTCAACTTCCAAAGGGGGCCTGATTGTTGCCCTGAAAAATCACCGGAGCACCCACGCGGAGAAGATCCGAAGATCACTGACGCAACATTTCTGGAGACGCTGGAACAAGAAGTACGTCTCCGGACTACAGACACGATACAAATTGAAAACAGCATCGTCTGACTCACTTTATTTATTGTGGTACCATTGAATCATTTGATATTTTAGATTACCCTATTCTATTTCTTCTTCGCTTAACATATTCTCTAAATAAATTAATGTATAAGTTTCTTGACAGGCATACTCAAAGTTATTCGAACATATTATCAGGTAGACGTTACCAGAATATTCTGAACGAAATAGTTTCCTTTATGATCTTCACAGCATAGTTTCAAAAAGAGCGTCACGGAAACGATACGCATTAACAAAGAATTTGATACACTAATATTGTTGAACTTGATAAAAACGTCTTATCTTTTAGTAACCAACCAGCTAGAGTAATTGTGGAATATATAGGCAAGTAAACTATGGCCGTTCTGCAAGGTTATATCTCGGCCTTTCTCTTTAAAAACCCATGAAGTTATGTGTGTATAAATCCAATGTCAACAATGTCGAAATATTAGATTAAAAAGACGAAGCATATTTATGGTTCATCTACAGGATGTCTCGTATATGAACCACAGTAACGAAGCATATCTGTTAAATGCAAATCCCATGATCGCATAACAGAGGGTGCCATAATGTAGACTTAATCGCTTTAAAAACCTGTTAACTACTGGAGGATAAATAAACGCAACCGCCATTGCTTACTAGTAGATTTGAATGTAACCTCTGAGAAGCTTCAAGAAGATACATTGCATTGTTACTAAATTCTGATTTCTTATTAAATAATTTGAATTTTAGTTCTTGTATATACCAAATTGAGACAAGCCGGGCAACTTATTATTTGACAATTGACAAATTAATTATAGTTTGACTTAATGAAAAAGAATGTAAATTTTTAGAGTATCAAGAAAAACCTAAAGATGTATTGAAAATACAATTTCAAGGAATACGTACAAATAATTTAATGTATAAATTAAATTGGCAAATACCTTAACTACCCTTTCTATGATTGTGTGTGTGTATGTACTACGTTCCATTCTATTCTTTCTTCTAGCTCTGCTTCTTGTTCAACTCCAATTCTTTCTCACTTCACTTCACCAATCACGCTTTCTTTTGCACTTAGTATTTGACTATTTTCTATGCGCCCGACAAATTTTACTTTTTGACTATTTACGATTTGTTTATTTTTTTCTAATATCATGTTTTCGTCACTATCACAAGCTTTTCTCTCAAAGTAAAATCAAACACGGCTGTTCTCGATTAAATTCTATATTCAACTGGCTACGTACAGATCACCAAAAGTATATGTGACTCATTGGCGTTTTTATAATATGCAGGTAAGATTTGGGTCTGTAATGGAACGTACGGTCATTTGCGTACACCCCGTATGTATACCCATGAATATAAGGAATTTACATATTTTTAAGATCAAAAATAAGTATTATCGAGAGAGAGTCTCCACATTAAGGTTTATAGAGTCGTAAGATCCAATTACAAGCCAAAGGCAAATATAATATTTACATTCAAAGAGTAAATGTCAAAATAAGAGGTTAAACCGAGGGATTTTTGGCATTGTTTTAGATGGCAACAAATGTACACAGACAATTAATATACACGTATAGTGAAAGTGAATGTTAGAGGACTGTATTAATGTATTATAAACAATAAAAATATGTAACTTAAAAGAGTACGCCTCGATACTGTAAACAGTGTCAAAAAATCCTCGGAACACATGATTGTGAGCTTTTTGTTCTGCTTAGTTGCAAGATATAAACATTAAAAAAGAATAAAATAAACGAATTGTTAATGTTGTAAATAATTAGATTTAAGTTGCATATTTATAATTTGTTATCTAGTGAAAATTTGACAGTTTAAAATAATTATTCTAAAATTAAAAGGGATAAAAAGATGCGATCGTTTTGTACAGATGATGTGTGATAATAGAAGTCGTCCTATTCAAGTATCCAAGTCAATTCCGGGTTTAAATTAACTAATTGTCCAAAGAATTGTGAATTTGTGTAGTAACTGACAGCAGTAGGATCCATTGGAACTAGAAACCTTTAAAAGAAAGAAAAGATATTAAAATACATAGAAAAATATGGGGACAAGGAACTAAATTTGAAATTTAAATTAGAAAAAGAATAAAAAATTCATTATTTAAATAATATGTAATTTTCGTAAATTGGTAATTGAAAAAACAATTGTTGGAGGCATCCTTTAGGCCGCGTTACCGAGGATGTAAATAAGGGTAAACAGAAAAAGAACGATCAATGGGGTTTTAGTGGTTGTTGAGAGAGCGTCACATTAATCAATCAGGTTTTAGTAGTGGGTCAAAAAGCATCAGGGAATTGGTTTTAAGTAGATGTTCAGAGAGCATCACGTTAATTAATTGGGTTTTGCTACTGGTTGAGAAAGCATAAGCGAATTAATCGGTTTTTCAATGGTGTGGTTCGTACCTAAACAAATATAAGGTAGTTCCCGACAGAATATATCTTCACTGGGAAAGTGAAAGGTTAAATACCAAAATCAATGATAAATAGTCAACCAGTAGGGAGTAAATAAACTTACGCAGCGGAAATCCGATATATCAGCACTGGAGATCTAGTCAGCTGGTAATTCACTACATTAGCGAGGGTCTCTCCCACTTGGAGGGTTCCTTGTACTTGATTCACTGAGCAACGGGAGCATATCTGCACGTCACTAGCACACACCATCATCTGGATAGGCAGAGAGTATGAGCATAGGCCGGCATCCACTCTTCATCTCGTAATAAACTAACCTGCAAATATAAATTCTACAGGTATTTCTAGAAACTAAGAATTGAACAAAAAGTTGTAAGTCAGGGGTAACTTATGTAATGAGGGGGTAGGTAATGTAAAGTTTTATTGGAATTATAACATTGTCAGGGTTTATTAAAATTATTTATTGGTAGATCTAAATAAATGCGGGGGTGGAAGTGATAAGATGCGTTCCATCACAACAAGCGGTTTTGTTTTGTTTTGGATACTATATTTACTTGTGGCTAAGAAATTTAATATATGGTACATGATTTACTTTGCCAGAACCACACGATTTGAGATAAGGAAAATAGAGTACTCATATTAGCCAAATCATTCACGAAATTTATTTATTATTGTAAGAGTACCGTTACAGGTCCGAATCGATATATGTTTTTCCTAATGTGTATTATTTGAAGATAATATACTGAGCGGTCTGACGTAGTAGAATAACAAACATAATACACTTATAAGTCATAAACAAACCCTTACCAATACTTATTATAATAATATTAACAATAATATTCTAAACTAGCATACGATTAACATACGCTGAAGACTAATTTTGAGATAACTCAAAGATGGTGTTAAAGATCGTAGCAATATAGAAGCACTGAAAAAGAAGAAGCACAATCGGAAGTAAAGGAGTTCGTCTAGAATTAGTGCAATTTTTTGTGTTCATTGGTTCCTCTTCCTTATTCCAGAATAATTAATTTTTTTTAATTATTTTTCTTGAATTGTTTTAAATTTTAGTTGTCACAATTCTTATTATTCTTGAACCTTGCATATTTTGTTAATTCCAGCATATAAAAGACAATTGTAATTTAGTATCTCATGGCGCGGTCATTATTGTATAAAATTTCTTATCTTCTCCCCATGGGAGTGCTTTTACGATCGCCAGATAAACAGACCCTTTTTTCCCGGAGCCAATAAAATTGTAGTGCGCCGAAAAAAAAACAAAGGAAGAACAACGACCAATCGGAAAAGGATAAAACAACCGAAGTAAGCGAAGCACGTCGCCTTCGAGTACCACTCATCCTCTAGGCGTCGTCGGTTTACCGCAATTTGTCGACGGCGAATTTTATTTATGATTGTGTTTCGTCGGCGCACACCGTAAAAACAAGAAGGGGGAGAAAGTTTTAGATACAGATACAAACGGCTACGTAAAAACCAGGGGCGAGAAACCGTAGATAAATTCGGTAGTCGTTCGCGTTACCCTGCCGCGTTTTTTTTTTACGGCGAAATCGGGCGATTCACACCGTGGTAGACGGAGCGCGTAAAGATAGACGGCGCGAATTCTTTGTCTTAAAATGACGCGATAACCTCTTCTAGTGAAACGTTTCTTTCTCCTGGTGTTTTGTTGCTTGTTTTATCGCGGTGTGAGTCAGATGGATTCGATAAAGACGATTTTCGGCGTTGGAATTCGCGTCTAAATAATAAATTAAGGATTGATTACTACGTAATGGTGGCCCAAAAGTCAGTTCACCATTACAATTTCGCTACAATATTTCAACGTTAAGTTTTATTGCATAATTTATATGTTATATTTCTTGACGGGAAGAATTGCAAAGACTGTGGGATGGTATAAATAATACAAAATATATCGGCAATTCCTCACACTAATTAATTAAATTAATTCGGTACAAATGTTTGGAGACCAAGTGGGCACGTGGGATGAGAATGGATCCACGTGCTCTCGTAACATGACCTTGAACCTACAGTGATTTGTATATAAAATTGACCATAACTTCTAAAACACGCTGTATAATTCAATGAAATTGTACATTGGAGAGGTGTGAGGCATCAGCTCAATCTAAATCTGAAATAATATGCAGGATGTTCCATTTAATAAAACGTATGTTTGGTTTACCCTGGTGGAATAAAACAGCATGTATTAAAATATATATGTTAAGGTTGACACTGTCCGCAATTTTCGTAAATAGCTTTTTTTGATATCTTATATGATAACTGATGCATCGAGCTTTGCCCCACTAATGCGTTACACTGTATATACTCACAGAAATTATTAAATATGTTGGAAGTGAGGAATTCCCGATATATCGTGTGTTATAGATTTTAACAGCTTTCGTCACCCTATTTAACCCTGGCCGTCATTACACGACTTTTATAATTTTATTTTGTCCTCCTATGCAAGATCCTCACTACACAACAAAGTGTGTTTTGTTGGAAACGATGGTAGATTGCTGATGAAGATTATGAATAGGTTGTTTTAGATTTCGATAGGAAGTTGCAAATGTTGCCTTTTCAACACGACAACATTTTTAGAAACTTTAGAACCTCAGTTAAAAATTTTACCTGACCAGCAGTGTTTGCAATTTACTGATGCCATCCTAAAACCATACGGATTGAAGGTAATCTGCAATAACTGCAAAGCCGATTATTACCGCAGAGTTCGACGGAATGGTGTGCCTTTGTTTGAGAATCTCGTGAACTAATGGAGATAGATTTCAATTAAATGGAGGCATTAATTGGCGCTGTTAAAATTATTTATACATTTGTTTTGTAGACACTTTTATTGGCGCCAGTTATCTGAACATGAGACACGGTAGATGAGGATCATCATTTTGGGAAATATTATCTCGTCAAATTTGTAAACCACATAAAACGATTTTTGATCAAAATTGAGTTTGTGGCGGCATCTTATTGAGGAGGCTGAAATCTGTGTTTAGAAAAATTCGAGCAGGTCAGATTTAATGGGTGACCTTCTTAATCCCAGTTAAGAATTTCACTCCGAATTTCAGTCCGAACGAAATTCACAAAACTCCGGAATTTGATTAGGTCATCTCTGTTCACTAACAACTACACTTAGTCTATGAGATCCTGTTAATTTTGAGATATTTTCTAAATTCTTGTAGTTCTATCACATAGTAACCGTTTTCAAAATTCTAAATTCATATCCACTGTCAAGATCCAAACATTTATAAATCAAACTTATCAATTTTAATATCTATAGTATTGTTTAATTTCGAAAAGTTGCCTGGTTGCATTCATCAGATGTAACAAACGAACCCAACTGTCACAACAATATTTAAAACATTTATGCGTTAATGTCAACTTCTGACATAAACGTATTCTGAGGTTAGTGCTACATAAGAAGTCAACATTGTGGCATTGCAATATAGTTCTCCGATCTTTTATAATTCAGTCACTCTGTCATCCACACCTGTCAGCTTGCCTAGCGTTTCACAGTCGGGCAAAAATGTCGTAATATCACCATCGTATAACATAGGTGAGTTTTCGCTCGTATAACGAAGCAAATTCCGCGCTTCCATGCTTTCCAATTAGGGACGCCAGTGATAGTGCTCCATGCATATGACATACGTACATATTCACAAATCTTTAGCGGCTGCCGAAGCTCGAAACGTGTCACCTGGCACAATGGAATGATAACGATCCACGCGGCAAGGTCGAATGCACCCATTGTATATAGTGTGAAACTTGGCGATGAAAATATGATGTAATAGGTTTAATTACGACGACAATTTCATTTCCATGGAAGCAGGGTCGGAAAAAAAGGGCAGATATAAGCTAGAGATCCGTTTCGAAGATGGAATAATAATACGATTGCAATTCCGGTAAGATTAATTTGATTCTGTAATCAAAATAATGAATGAGGTTGATTGATTTTATCAGTTTACGATATAATATTCTTGAACAGAATCCTACAGAAATACACAGTATCGGGAACTCCATAGGGTACAAACTGATTTAATAAATTCAACACCTATGTTTCGAGAGCACGTGGGCTCCCATTGTCAACCAAGTCCCGAATAAAGAAATTATATCTAGCATGCATCTTTATACTAAATATGCATATCTATCTGAATTTTTTCCTAATCTACACTTGTGGGATGTTTACGCAGTTTACGTTTACCTTTTCTATTAATTTCGATGCTTTGTGTCACTCATGTGTTGCGCTACACTCAATGCTTCTAATCTTTTATAGCGGTAATGGGCGATATGTTCTCTAGGGAACTATTTCGTGTTCTTCTTCATGTTCATCTCAAATTTGCTCATAAAAAGATTGGGGATGAATAGCTACAAAGGATTCCCATTTCTATACCTTGCAATTGTTCGTACAATTTCTCGCCTATTATACACCGATTCTGGGGCATACATAATTTAGTTGGCCATTTATACTTCGCGGTTTGAATTTCGTCCACCTCATTGTATTTTAAAAATTCCACCTGAAATTCTAACGTGCGTGTATTGGTACGCTGTTTAACACAGAAGCGAACACTGTACAAAAAATTTACACAAAAGACAAATTTTGAACTACATATGCAAAATGGTTTTTTAAAACAAAAATCAAGCTGTGCTTCAGCTATTGCATAAAATTTTCACAGATGTATAATTTGCTAATATTATATTACAAGCATTTAGTGCACAGCCATCTGTCAGAGACGAATACTTCGTGGAAAGTCCATCCAACTCTCTCTCATACGGTATATTAATGATATTAAAAGGATCCAACCACATTCAATATCATCAGGCTCTAGCTCAAAATTTAATTAAGTAATTAGATAAGATGACGCAAATGTAAACATATATGTATATATACATACAAGTCAGCAGTACTCGTAATGTTAATATTCGAGTCGAATCTTAATTAAACTGTATTTACAGTTTTGAATGTTCTGAATATTTGGGACTTTAATTAAAATATTTCTGGGGGTGGAAATGAAATTTAGAACAAGACTTCGTACTTTGTGTGTATCTATCTTGGAAGGAAATGAAGTTATCATAACAGCTATAAAACATATCGAGGCGTTGTTTCTAAGAAGAATTTCTCTTGTTGTTGTGGTTGATTGAGATGTTTATGTTAAAAGGTGGAAACGGTGTATTGTTTAATCAAAAGAGATACCGTAAATTAAAAACTCAATGCTTTCGCAAGTGATTCAGAAACTTATGCTAAGAACGAAAAATATTTATTGTAAAATGTCAATTATTGTGGAATGCTAACTTAAAAATCTATAATAATAATAATATGTTTATTGTCCATCAGATAACACCATTTACAGAACAACGCATAGACTAAAAAATGAAATGAAATACAGTGCATAATCAATATCAATAATTGAATCCAATGAAAAAAAAACAACAACGCCCTTTTAAGGATAGTGAGACGAGGTAGAAGGGGGAAGGTAAAAAGCATCAGGGAAAAGCTTGTTCGCATTCCTGCTCATGTGAACAATAGGTGATTTAGCAATTACGTTTGTTCTTGCCCTAGGTATAGAAAAGATGTCGGTCGATCGTGTTCCATATCTGGGTACATTTATGCTTACCAACGATAATAACTCTGGTGCATCAATTTTGCTATTTATTAGTTTGTTCATATAATTACCACTCGTGCCTTCTCCCCGATCAGAGAGAGAGAGACAAAATCATGATCGGAGAGAAGGACGTTGTAATCCGTACCCCGCGGAGGATACATTCCTGATGCTCTATAGCTTAAGTATTTCAAGAATCTTTTTGGACTCTCTCCAACTGCAATGCTTGATATGTGTACACCGGATACTAGATTAGCGATACGTATTCTAGTTTGGATCGAACATAGGCGTAGTACAACATTTTCATTGTTTTCCTGTTAGCAAATCCTCTGCAAGATCTAATCAAGAAACTGAGTGACTTCGAAGCTGATGCACAAATATCGGAAATATGGTGTGAGAATTGCAGTCGCTGATCAAACAGAACTTCCAAATCCCTAATTTGAGTCTGTCGACTAATAGGAAAATTATCTAATTTATAATCGAAGAGCAACGGATTATCCAATGTAGTGTAGGATACCACAGCACACTTATCAATATTTACCCTGATCATATTTCCATTGCACCAGTTATTTATAACGCGTAAATCGCGTTGCAGAGATTCAGAATCCTTTACCGATGCTATTTTCCTGAAGATCTTTAAATCATCGGCATAAGCTAATGCATGACATTCCAGTCGAGGCAGCAAGCCATTGATGTAGATGCTAAATAGTAGCGATCCCAAATTTGAGCCCTGTGGTACTCCAGACGAGGCAGTAAATATGGAGGATTCGAAGCCGTTGTAGCAGTCGTAACAGGAATGGTTGTTGAGATAAGAATCAATTAAGTCGGTTATGACAGCGAAGAAACCGAGCGAGCTAAGCTTAGATACAAGAACTACATGGCTTTGGCAACAAAAACTTCCTCTTTTTAACTGTGCCTGCTTTCTAAAAATTCATGTGTGTTTTGAAAAGAAAATAAACGGTTTTAAGAGAAGTAAAACTAAAACCTATTCATTTAAATCAGTGGATTAAATTAAATATCCATCAAATGTTTTTGTTGCCGTAATCATACGATTTCATTGCATTCAAGTAATGTGCGTGCACAATTGTACTATAAAAGCAAAGTGGGACCACTTTACCTAAATAACTATTAATTTTGAAACATATTGTATTATATTATCAGCGTTACGTCTCTGTTTTATGTTGAAATTGTTTTAGTACGGACCTGTCATCCATCAAAATGGCGGCTCCTATGCATCCTTGAGCTCATTCTATATATTATTCTTGTCTTCGTCCTTCCCGAGCTAAAACAAAACTCCCCTAAGGCTAAACAAATACTGTTCGATGAATACAAACAGCGAAATAATACAATGGATTGGAATACATACTGGGCTTTATTATTAATTTTTTTTGATTTGTAAAAGACTGCAGTGCCACACAAGCATTAGTCAGAAATTATTATTTAAAAATTCAATTTTCTTCCCGTCCCTTTGAAAATGAAACGTACGTTAACTTTGATATCCGTCTAAATATTTACGAAAGGAGGCGAAATACGAGCCGGCCTCGAACCGCTTTAAAATTAATTACATCATCTCCGTCCGCGTCCTTTCCGCAAATACATACGTCTCAGAAAGTCGTAGCGTCGTCGTAACGTAATGCATGCGTCACGGCGGTGAATGTTCCTTCCATCCTACTCGTCTCAATCCAATATTTATTTAACCTTTCCCGCGATACGTATAAATCCGACGACCGTGAACTAAACGCTTATTTACATATCAAATAAAACTCCTTCCTCGGCCGATTACCGGCGTCTTTCAAGGAACGAGCCGCCCCTGGTTGTCTAAGAAACCGACGCCGTGGAAAATTCACGGTTTCGTTACATCACGCTCTGTATTGAAAGAATGACAGAACGAATTCCATTTCCTGCATTCTTCATCCCACATTCCTTGTCGCATGTATGCAGCAGGTCTTCTTCAAATGAAGTGCTAATATAGCTAAATTAATTGTCCGAATTCTGTGCAGTTGATAGCCTAGCGATGTACTAGACCAGCAAATGCAATCTTTTGTAATGTTAACAATATCTGGACATATGCGTAGTATTTCACGAATTCTATTAAATATTCCATTCGTCTTATGCAACGGTTTAGGAAAAACAACGCGTCTAAATAAATTTGGATGTGGACTCTGCAGTGTAGTGAAACTCCTGTTGAAAGGGAAGACCGGGTTCTCTTGATTCTGGATGAAATACTATGAGTGTTGAGATTAGTTAGTATTAAAGAAAATCAGTAGAAGTCCTGTCAAAGAAGAACTTGCAATTTTCCCTAGAAAGTTTTAACTGCAAAACCTCATTATCCAGTCCAGATTCTCGCTTATTTAATACCGACAGTTATCAACTTGTCCGTCTAAGCCCAAGATGGTTTTGTCAGTTCTCGCGCATCTCCTATTCAATCTTTCTATCTCTGACATACCTACTAACTACTAACTGTTAACACTTAAGGTTCTGTTTCCTTTTGCGCTAATAAGATCTAAATCAAATAAATCAAAGGAATGATTATGATCGAGAAAGTATTGACGCGATAGCCATCCAAGAATTAGAAGCAGCACTCAAAGTATCAAAAAATCGTAAGGCTACGGGTACGGATAGCATTAATTTGGAACTACTAAAATATGGTGGACTGTTGCTGAAATTCAGACTACTTCATTTG
>JARFOC010073132.1:0-15853 GCA_031763485.1 Osmoderma eremita | reverse complement strand
TATTATCAATTAGAGCAAATGAATAGGCAACGTATCGAAGATGAAGAAAGAATACGCCACGAGGTAGTTACAGAACAGTTTAATCTAATTGAAGACATTCAGCGCGGGTGCCGAAAGCGAATTGCTGCCCAAGAACAGAGACATCGAGAACATATTGAGGCAATGAGAGATTTCTACAGAAATATTCCTGAAGAAACAGAAGTTATAAATCTGGACAGTTCAAGTGACGAAGACGGTTGCAACAATAAGGGAAATTGGCAAAACTTGCAACAAGAAAAGGATAACCTGTTGGCGGAAGTAGCCACCATTAAAACTGATCTATTGCACAAATCGCAGCTCATTGATCGTAAAAATGAAATTATAAGTGAATTAAGAGAAACTATAAAAGATGCAGAAGTAGCATACAATGATATGCAGCAGAGCTATGAAAAGAGGTTAACTGAGGTTATAGCAGAAAACTACAACTTAAAAGAATTAAATTCGGAACTGAGTATGCAAGTTGAGGAATATTCTAAAATAATATCAGAAGAGGAGGAAATAGCCCAATATTTATAAAAATGCGTTTAGTTCCATTGTGTATTTATAATTTGTATTTTTTCAATAATAAATAGGATTATTTTTTTATTGCTGTTTGAGTGTAATCCAAATTATACTTTGCCAATATATCTACAACTCCTCATTAACAGGCTATATGTTGTTTAATTAAAAATTAGGCGGTGATCTATTAAAATAATTGCTCTAAAAAAAACCAGTAATATGTAAGAATCTTTAAACCAGCCGCTATCATTTTGAATTGACTTTAATACTTCAAAGACACGTGGCTTGGACAAAGCATATAGGCATTTGTCTTCATTTAAAAGTATCAATACTTTAATAACCATCTACCCCTTATATGTAATACTCCTATATTGCGGGTTTCGTCCAGAAAATTCCGAAATCAAAACGAGACAGAACACAGGATATCTCAGTTAGTACCAAGCACTTCTGGACCGGCGCAGAACCGTTTTGTGCTAACTGAAATAGAATATAGGAATAGTCTGTGGAATATTAGCATCGCCTATTTCACTTTCTTGGCGTGTGTGTTGAACGGTCCATATGATGTTACATAATTCGCGCATACGATATTCTTTGTATTATGCGTGGCAACCGATGTTATGAAAAGACGGAATGTCAAAAGTCGGTTGTTCAATTGCGAGAGCTATAATGCACTGACTCTAAGCTGTTATTATTTGTATTTATGGTTATTTAATTCGTTGCCACCGCTAGTATTTATGCAACCAAGACTTCGCGAGGATCGATAAGTAGTGTGGCGTTATCAGCAATTACTCTCAATTACTATTTTAGTATAACTAGTATAGCTTTGGTGTAAAGCAGGGGTTACTCGACCAATAGAGGGCTCTGAGTGCAAAATTTATATATATATTAATAGGGGGATCTGCGTGTGAAATTCTAGAAGTCTCCATAGAGTTTTTTAAATTTACACTACAATTCCTTTAGTTGTTAGTAGTTCTTTTGGTTTTTGCTTATTGTTTAATCATTATCGTTATTTTTATTATTATTGTGTATTTCGTCTACAAATATTGACGTGTGTCGAGGTAAAAATGATGCATCGCCAGGTACCTGCACCCGATTGTACCTTTTAGTGTAATTATATACCTAATGGTTTTTGTTAAGTAGGGTAGATTAATGTTAGAGCGAATTGTTTTCCTTCAGAGTCTTTAGTTTATAAATTGTTATTGTAGAACTCAGTACGTGAATAAAATTATTGTTAAAGCTGGTTGGTGCGTGATTGTGTTTGAAAAATAAGTGGGTTTAACAATTTTGTGCGGTAGCAGCAATCCGAACAGTGTGTTTATGGTATTCGTCTGGTAAGCAAAAAGGTTAATTCCAATTGTAAATATAACTTTCAGGAATGCGTTCATCGAAGCCCTCAATGGGTGTTTTTTTCGTAACTTGTGCGCTCGCTTTCTGAACAGAATTATAGTTGGAAATAGAACATGTGCTACTTAGAAATCTGCACAGCAGAATGCATACACTTTTTGGCACATTTTGTGAATGACATTATGCGAAAAAATGCTTGTATAGAAGAATAAATAGAATTTTGGTTGGCCTTATGCATCATGTCAATATTGAAATATATGAGACTTGGCGCGGTAATCTGTTTAGTTGGGTTCGCAGACCTCCACAGGGACAAGCACACAATGTTAACGTCAAATTCCCCATCTGCCCTTACTATATTATCTCTGGATGTCATATTCATGTTTAATCGGCTGCATATATTTGTTTCACTTTTCGATCGGTTTGGGTGTATTTTATAATTCAAGTATATTTTCCAAATCAAAAAAAGCTGAATGCGAATGGCGACCGGAGATTGTAGAGGTAAAGATACGAATCTCTCGAAAGCTACCTCCTAAATATAAAAATAGACTTTCAGTCTAACGGGTCTTACGTATCTTTAGTTCATTTTTGTTTGTTAATTAAGAAGGGTCTAGATTAAGATAACGTAGGTATAACCGACAGGGACGCATGTAGTTTGTTTCGATACCTCCTTTACTGTTGGATTTTTACCATCGGAAAAATACGATTGGAATGGTTTCGTGATTCCAGGCAGTGCGAATTCAATTTAAAATTGTGGATTCACATCGAATCGGATATTTCGTTATTCGGCCCTAGTAATACACATTGTGGTATGTGGTATGCGGCGTGCTCAGTGTGGCCAGTTTTTTTTTTTTTCAAAAACTAAAAAGAGCTGAAGTAAGATAAAATAAAATGTATAAAATGATTTCGAATGATAGACGATAGAACCGTTGAATCTAGGTGGAACCGTAACGTAACTTCATTTTTTTTAAAGGAAAATCAACCAATCAGCACGCAGTCTCCGAAATAGGTAATGTCGATAATAAAGCGTTCATTCAAGGCATTCATTTTATGTTAGGAATATTTAGCGATAACTTGTCAAAAATGAAATAGGTGGCAGCAGAGACTAAAATTTTGAGTATTTAAATAGTAAATCAGAAAATGGCCCAAAACACGATTTGTGATTTTCTTTAAAAACTAGCCGCAATTTTTCCAAATAAATAGCGCAATTTGCGAGTTGATTTCATTAGTTTCATTAATTTTAATGCCCCTGTTAGTATTTGTTATTCGTGTAGAAGTTGAACGTAATAAGACATTTATTTATTTGTTATAGTAGTATATATTTTGTTTATAGATACCTGAAATTTATAATTATATATTTACCTTTGACATTTGCTACATATAAATATATATAAACTTATATAAATTATGGGAATTAAGAATTATGTATTACATCAACTTTTAAAAATTGAGAAACTGAATATAGATATACGTAAGTATAGATATAGGGTACGGTATCTTTATACCGTTAATTAAATATAACAGAGGTAACAGGTTTAATTAACATGGGTGCCATTAATAAGCTCTCTCTACCCAACGAGCGAGACAATCCGAACACGGTCGCTACGTTTTCTATATCTTTGATTTAAATATATTATATTACACATTATTTGTTATCTATTTTAGGCAACATACAGGATAACTTACGGTGCTTGATTGGTTGCCTGAGTTTTATTCTTGTGAATTGAACTTTGAAGATTTGTAATTTTGTCATATTCTACATTACAGCGCGCTATCTAAGGGTACGGGAATTGTCAA
Organism: Osmoderma eremita; assembly: GCA_031763485.1. Lineage (NCBI taxonomy): Eukaryota > Metazoa > Arthropoda > Insecta > Coleoptera > Scarabaeidae > Osmoderma > Osmoderma eremita. Next base: position 12,178 of record JARFOC010073132.1, on the reverse strand, counting down.
ATTTATGTCGGCCTGATACTGTTTTTTTTTAAATTTGGGTATTCGGTATTATTTACCCTCAGAGACTTATGTGATTAATTCTCTATGTAGCTAACCAACGCCAGTAGGCGCTGAATAGCTTGTGCTGCCAAACGTAGAATCCATTTTCTTCGACTTGTAGTGTCAAAGCGTTTGGTAGTACTATTATTTAAAAGATGTCTCTGTTGTGTCAAATTTAAATGTTAAAAATAAATTGTATTCTGCCTGCATTTTCTACCTGTGCAAAGTGATTTCATGCGGTGTGCGGTAATATTGTTGCTTCGTTCAGTTAATTTAAATAAACAATATGTTCTACTGCTTGAGAATTAGCCGGCTACTGCGGAAAAAGTGAGGTTATTATTTTGACACGTGCAGTATTAAAAGGTAAGTCAAAATATACATCTACTCCTTATTCCAGAATACTTACCCCCTTGCTACATTCCTTTTTCTTTGAATCAGAAGTATCGTACTATACACCTCAAGAAATCTCAATGTTTACCATAAAAAATAAAATTCCCACCAATCAGCAACTACAATTTCAAATATGCGGCGTGGCTATATTCTTTGCTTACGAAGAGGTTTTGGGTGAATCGTTGAATCGTTGCAAAAACAATCATGAAAATGCATGCCTGGCAAGCTTGCTTAGCTAATCCCTAATTAAATGCATACGTACTATGAGGCAAAAGTAAAGTTTTACGATTGGCAAGAGACGAGGCAATATCGGCAGACAGATTGCAAGCAATGTTCGACCTTACGCGCATTCATCTGTTGCTATATAAATAGGCTGGGAGAATAAGAAAAGCATGTTCATTGGTGAACTATTTTTATAAAAGAAACTACTTTTAAAACAAGAACATATCTTGTGTTGGAATTTCTTGTAAAATACAAATAAATATTTATTTTTCCGGAAGGCTAGTCCAGCTATTTTACAGGCGTTCTTATAAAAACTTAGAAATGTGGAATCCGTATATTGCCGATTGTACAGAGCATTAAAAAAAAGGACCTTCCAGTAGAACTTTTTGGGGAAGCGAAAATTCGACTTATCTATATTAGTTGCTTTTTGCGGCATTGTTTTGTTTTAATATGTACATCTTACTACAAATTCCCAACTTTTATTTTTTTTTATTGCCAGTGATAAAAAATATTTTTATTCTTTTCATAAAATATATGCCATTGAAAAATGTTGCAGAATATGATTTTATTTTCTCATGTCTACGATATTAGACATTCTATTTTTTCGCCAATATTTTGAGAAATAGTGGATGATTAAACTCTTGTCTATTTTGTAAATATTTTCAAACATTTGCGATAATTATTCATAACATACATTAAAAAGGACATTTGCAGATTTTTTAAAGTTGCTTCTTGTTTAAAGTTGACGACAAAATGACAATAGACGCAATATAAAAACATTATTAAAAATGTCTGTAACGCTGGTATGCACGGTACGAACAGCAGATTTATCTTCACTCTGTAGCAACATATGTACTACATATACTGCATTGGTGTTTGTTTTAAATATTGTTCATATATATATAATATATTCGTTTGTTATGCGTATTTTATTTAGTATCCAAATACTGCCGACAGACAACTGTCAACAGAAGGGTGCATTTTTTTTATTTGAAATTAAAAAAAATTCACGTTTCCTTTTACTTGTAAATATGGAGATAATTAAGATAAAATGTCAATAAAATATAACAAATTAATAAAACTGTAATAATATTCAGTTTCATTTATACACAAAAATATATTTCCGTTTAATCCACGGTGTAAGGCAAAATAGTAATGTCAATTTAAATCCCTACTAGGCAGAAATATTCCAAAAAAATAAGTAATCATTAGTGATGGGCGAAAATCATTCGAACGATCGTTCGAATGATCGTTCACTTAAAAATCATTCGAACGATTTTAACTAATGAACGATCGTTCGAATGATTTTACCAACCGAACGATCGTTCATTTAAAAATCATTCGAAGGACTTCAGCTTAGTGAATGATTTTGTGGTCCGAACGATATTTCGCAATTCTAAGTGAATGATTTTGTCTTAAAGAACTCGTTCATATTTCGGTTTGTAAATAAAATATTGTATTTCCAGTTATATATGAAATACTTAACGCATTATTATTGTAATTAATTGGATGCGGTTATAATATAAGTACGATAGCAGAATATTGTTATAGAAAAATACATTTGTAATTGAGATTAATTAATTTTAAATCTCCTTAAATGTAATTAAATTAAACATTCACAAAAATTATAGTATATTATGAATGTCCATGTTTACATTTCATTGAAGTTTATAGATATAAAACAATATTTTGAATCTTTTTTTCTTAAAGAAGTATGTATCAAAGATATTTTGTATATTTGTGTTTCATTTAAATATTAATTACTATTATTATCCATTTATGCTCATTTTAATTATTAAAGAAAGAAGATTAAATACCTATAGACAAAAAATATTATTTATGCCCAGGAAGTAGGCATGAGTCATAGCGCCTTCTTTGTGGTATGGCAAATATAATTTATCATATTAAGATAAACACCTGCACTTTTTTTGAAATACATAAGATTTTTTGTTTACCATAGAATCATTGGAACTTATACTATTAAATAGTAATAGTATTTCCAAGATAAAAGCCACTTGAATTTGAAATGAATTTATTCAAACCCGTTCCCACTGCATAAATTTTAATAAAAGAATAATGAAGGGTGATTCAATATAGACAATATTTATTGTAACGCTGCTTTTTTATTAGGTATTTAATCTTCTTTGTATAATCTAATTAAAATGAGCATAAATGGCTAATAATATTAATTAATATTTAAATATAACACAATTATACAAAATATCTTTGATACATACTTCTTTAAGAGCAAAAGATTCAAAATATTGTTTTATACCTATCAATAAACTTCAATGAAATGTAAAAATGTTATATATATATATATATATATATATATTTAATATATACCAATAAGATAGAACAATAAACCATTAACACGTACATTCATAATATACTATAATTTTTGTGAATGTTTAATTTAATTACATTTAAGGAGATTTAAATTTTGTTCTCAATTACAAATCTATTCTTCTATAACAATATTCTGCTATCGTACTTATATTATAACCGCATCCAAGGAAATACAATCATAATGCGTTAAGTATTTCATATATAACTCGAAATACAATACATTATTTACAAACCGAAATATGAATCGTTCGTTCAGACAAAATCATTCACTTAGAATTGCGAGATATCGTTTGGACCGCAAAATCATTCACTAAGCTAAAATCGTTCGAATGATTTTTAAGTGAATGATCGTTCGGTTGGCAAAATCATTCGAACGATCGTTCATTAGTTAAAATCGTTCAAATGATTTTCGCCCATCACTAAGTAATCATAGAACTAAGATTCCAATCAAATACATATACAATATTATATTTAGGATAAATAAAAAATTTCGAAATGTGTAAGCTAAAGTAAGCCTGTATCAAAGTTATATATGTATAGGCGTTTGATGTATTTTTTTTTTCATATTTTATAATTAAAAAAAGAAACAAAAATGCCCTTAGCACCTTGATGAGTGACTTTGTTGCCGAAACACGCATCTGGGGTTCTTCACTCATCCAGGCGGTAAGGATATTTGTGTTTCTTTTTTTTGCTATTTTAAGCCGCCGTATCCTATTTTATAAACTTAATGTTTTTCTAATGTAGGCCATTTACCTTCAAGAAACCGCATTTCTGCATACGGACGAAATTACGCGTGTCATCCAGGTTTAGTTTTGTCTGATAGTACTACATACATACATATGTACATACATATATACCCTATTTATTCTAATTGGAGACGCACCTTCAATAACCGCCGCACTCTAATAAGTGCCGCATCTTTATGGGAAGTGCACACAATCAACGTCAAAAGTTGGTAAGGGAAGTCGTTTTGTATCAAAACCAAGTGTAATACAATTGTTTTGAGATGGATAGCAAAAGAATAGAAATGAGGATTTGGTTTGTTTCGAAATAAACGCCGCACTCTAATAAATGCCGCAAAGATAGATGCCCAAAATGATTCACCGCCGGTGCGCTTATTAGAATAAATACGGTTTTAGTAATGTAATTTGCCAATTCTACAGTGTATACTAAAACTAAAACAAAAATCACCTTACCACCTTAACGAGTGAATAATTCTAGACACGTATTTGGGCAATCAAGTTGCCATCCTCAGTCGAATCTACAAAGGAAAACAATGTTGTGACCTTGGATTCATATGATACCTGAATCCAAGGGCACAGGTTCAACATCTTCACTGCTCTTCACTGCTGCTGGTCATTGTAGACGTGTGCAGTTTTGTAACTGCCTTACGCATCTGTCTGCTCTTTAGAGACTAAATACTGTGAGGGAGTTGGGACATGTCCAGTCTCTCCCACAGTTAAGTGTCCCAATTCCCTCTTGGTGTCCATTTTGTTTTAAATGACACATTATAGATGCATGATTATGAAGGAAGTGACTGATTTGTCCCACACCTAACCTCAAATATGACTTTTTGTTTGAGCTACAAATTTTATAAACACTAAAAAAAGTTGATTAATTTATTTATGTTTAAATAACTATTCTGCAACTGTTCAAGCTCTTTTGAAATACAATCTCAGCTGACTTCTCTAGCCAGTCTAACAGTAGAAATATTACCTTGTGCCCAAATCTCCAAGAGTTCCAACTCTCCCTCACCTCACTACTATTAAATGGTAAAAAGCAACTAAATAATCGCCGGTGCGCAGCGACAGGTTTGAACAAGCGTATAAAACACAAATCCCATTCATATTTACCTCCTTCACCACATCTTTTCCGCTACATTAATGTAATAATGGTATTAGTGGAATCGTGAAATATCTATGATTTTTACAAAGCTTTTAAAAATCCCAGTACTCTATGACACAGTGGGGATTCATGTCTTCTTAAAACCTGCCTTTATTCGTGCTAAAAAGTAACAGGACTCATTGCATAAGAGTTTTTTTTATCTCTGAATCTTATTCTTTACATTATGAACAAGTATCGATCTGCTACACCCAAACTTTATATTTTTTTTGCAGAAAAACTGGTAATAGTAGTGATATTAGAATTTTGATTGTGAATACTTTTTTTATACATACGGTATCCACATGATTTTCACATGAAAATTACAACGAGTGAAGGATTCAACTCTTTCAATACCGAATAAGAATTTTAGAGTATAATTTTTCAATATGGAAGGAGAATCTACACCTAAATAATTTCAGCACTAACCGATACAGCTTGGCATAAATTATATTTGTTTTATATTTGATATAGACCTTCTCAGAGTCAAACGGTTGACATACAATGCAAAAAAGAATGTGGCACAATTTTCTTTATTGACATGATAATAAGATGTTCACACTCTAACTTGAAAATAATTGATTTAGAAAACTATTAGTTTCTCAGTTTAATTTTTGTTTATAATAAGAAATAATACCTACTTATAAATAGAAAGGCGTTCCATTACTTTCCATTATGATTTATGAACAAATGACAAATGACTGAAGTTAACATCTCTCTGATAAATAAGCACAAATTGGAAATTTTAAAGATACAAGGTTGGAAGACGAATGACGGGCCCAAAAGGTAATTTATTTAAGGGATCCGCGGGTCGGAATCCATTAACCCAACTTAAAGTGAATTTGAGGCAATATGGGTGATTGAGAAAACGGGGACGTTAGGAGTAACTGGATCCACTCTAATCTATGTGAAAAGACACATTTGAACGTTTTATATAGTCTATTTACGATAATAGACGAGGTCCGTTGTTAACAAATATCATAAACATGTTGCTAAAGTTTTGTTAACACGTACTCAAAACATTGATTTGTCATCTGTCATATTTGCAAATTACGTATACGTAGTATAACGTAAGATTTGCAAATTTAGTATCATAACTGGACGTTTGCGATTTTACTTGTTATTACCTACCTCGTCTGTTAGCACTATGAGAAGCAAACAAAGTATTGATATCATCTTTGGTCGTCGAGATTTTGTCGTTCGAGGTTAGTATTATTAGGTACTCAAATAATTTTTTCGTGCTAAATTAGGTAGGTATTAACAACCAAGGAGAAATTGTTGAGAAATGTTAAGTACCAATATCAATGCCTGAAAATTCACCAACAATTAATTGGCGGCCTTCAACCGGATTTTTATGGTTTGGGATAGAAATGCCTGTGTAGACGATGATCATTCCTACCTCATCCCTTTGTAAAAATGTGTACATATTTACAGTTGCTTCAAACGAATATCAGTAGGTTTTACTCTACTGGTGCTCTGAGAGTGAACTACCTCTCAATATTAGTAAACGTGTCAATATAAGACACATAAACAAACTCAACGTCTGTCTCGTATTCGATGCGACCGGATTGCACCGATGGTCAGGGTTCGTCTATAATCTTAGGGCGGTTTTCACCTCGGTTAAATTGTTCCCCGTACTAATGGGGACCAGATTGCACCAATAGTTATGCCTTTCATTATATGGTCAATGTTACTATATACAAGGTCTCCCAAGTTGAGTGGCCTATTAATATATTTTAGGGAAGGAAATACACAAAAATTCTAACAACAAGTACACTGCCCTAGACTAAAGTGATCTTAGAGCGTAAATTATTTTCACTTTTGCATCACTTCCGGTCCACCGCAACTCGCCATTAACTTTCTAATTTTAAATGGAATGTTATAACTTCCATTGCAAATTCTGATTATTGTTATTCTAAGTACAAAATGTTAAGGTTTCCCTATATCTAACAATTTTTTAAATGAAAGGCAGGCGAAACGATTTTTTACATGAGTTTGAAGATATCTCAATGTCGGTTACATTTAGGTATAGGGAAACCTTAACATTTTGTATTTAGAATAACGTTTATAATCAGAATTTGCAATGGAAGTTATAACATTCCATTTAAAATTAGAGAGTTAATGGCGAGTTGCGGTGGACCGGAAGTGATGCAAAAGTGAAAATAATTTACGCTCTAAGATCACTTTAGTCTAGGGCAGTGTACTTGTTGTTAGAATTTTTGTGTATTTCCTTCCCTAAAATATATTAATAGGCCACTCAACTTGGGAGACCTTGTATATAGTAACATTGACCATATAATGAAAGGCATAACTATTGGTGCAATCTGGTCCCCATTAGTACGGGGAACAATTTAACCGAGGTGAAAACCGCCCTAAGATTATAGACGAACCCTGACCATCGGTGCAATCCGGTCGCATCGAATACGAGACAGACGTTGAGTTTGTTTATGTATTTGCAATGAAAATTATAACATTCCATTTAAAATAAGAAAGTTAATGACGACTTCCGGTCCACCGGAAGTGATGCAAAAGTGAAAATAATTTACTCTGAACGATCACTATGACCTATGGCAGTGTACTTATTTTCAGAATTTTTGTACATTTCCATCTCTACTCAACTTGGGAGACCCTGTATAATCTGTATTGAGATATAATAATTTTCGGTTTTACAACTTAAAAGAATTATCTGATAATATTTATCCTAAGAACTGTGAAATGCGCAGGGGCATAATAGGGCTGAATAACAAAAGAAGATGACAAGCGGTGAGGAGAACTTTCAAACTAAATTTACTCTACTTTATTGATTTTGCTTCCATATTCATGCGACTTGTTAAAATCATGAATTCTGAATGTGACGCATTAGTGTGGCAAAGCTCGATATATCAGTTATCATATAAGATTTCAAAAAAAGTTATTTACGAAAATTGTAGCCAGTATTAAACTTAACATTTTAAAATGATTTATTATTTTCATATGAAGACGACCAGGATAAATGATTTGAATTTTACTCATGAATATGTGCAATAATATTTTTAAAAACAACTGTGTTTTCGGATGAGGCGACGTATTGTCTCAATGGAAGTAAGTAAGAAAAGCCGTGGGTATTGGGATACTGACAATCCCCACTGGATAATGGAATGCTACACCAAATATCCTCAAAAGTTATTGGTTGGGCCAGCATTGTTGAAAACAAGATTTTGGGGACCTTTTTCTTTGATGGGGTCCTAAACGGTTACAAATATTTAGAATTTTCAGAAAATGTCCTAGTACCACGCCTTGCAAGATGGAGCTCCGGCCCATTTTACTCATCCCGTGCATGGGTACCTCAATACAGTTTTCCCCGAACGATAGATTGGTCGACGGCGCCCAATTGAATGGCCGGCCAGATCTCCAGATTTGACCCCCTTAGATCTGTGATCTGTGGGGTTATCTCAAATCGTACCAAACATTATCGAGGACTTAAAGAATAGGATAAGAGGCGATGATGTGAGATTGATTAATCTTCCGTAATTAATAACATTTTGGAGGAATTTCAATATCGTCTCGGATACTGCCAAGAGGTTGCTGGAGGTCATTTCTAACATTTTATAAAAAGAAATTCTTTTTCATTGCATTTTACTGCTTTCTCTAAAAAAATAATGTTTTCAAATTATACTGCACGTTTTTCAGAGACAGTTGAGTTTAGGTATAGGACATTACACATAAAATATGTTCAGAATTTGACGTAAAATTAAATAAAAAAGTATTTTTATTAAAAAAAATTAAATGAGCTGTTATAACTTGTCTTTAATTACAGCTTTAATCTTGTTTTCAATTTCAAATGTATTTTTCTATAACAATATTCTGCTACGGTACTTACACATCCAGTGAAATACAATCATAATGCATTAAGTACTTCGTATATAACTCGAAATACAATACATTCATTACAAATCGAAATATGAATTATTCGTTAAGACATCATCCGTTCGGACCGCAAAATCATTCGAATGATCATTCACTAAGCTAAAATCATTCGAATGATTTTTAAATAAATGATCGTTCGGTTAGCAAGATCATTCGAATGATCATTCACTAAGCTAAAATCAATCGAATGATTTTTAAATGAATGATCATTCGAATGATTTTCGACCATCGCTATTGGAAATTTCTAACCACACGGCATGTGGTTAGAAATCCTTCCGAAAAGTGTAAAACATTTCTTTTTAACCCTTCGTCTGTCGGGTACCTTTTCTGAAACACTTTCAATCGTGTGGTCTGTGAAGATCAAAATAAAATAACATCTGAAGGGTGCCAACATGCCTGTTAGTGCTAATCTCGCATGAATATATTTTCCACAATCCTATTTCTACGGAATGCCAATTCCAAAGAAATTTTTCTTGTGTGAGCTATATTTGAAAAAAAGCTTACAAATTCACCACATATTTTTCAAAATTTGCGAATAACGCCTAAATAAAAAATAAATAAAATTGCTTTATAAGAATATTTATTCAAAAATATATAAAATGTTATAAAAATATAAAAAAAAAACTAAAAAAATTAATTCGCAAGAGTTGGTCTCCATATTCTCCAAAAAATTTTTGTAGCATGCCGTTATGTGCTCCATGCACAACCAAGATTTACAAATTTTGCAAAAAAACGAGTCCTTCCTCTTTTGCAATACTTGCAATTCCCTCTTTTACACCTGGCTGTGGTTCTGGCACAACTTCCTCTTCAAAGCCTGTAAGTCTCAACGCCGAAGTGCGCACACTTTTTGTCAAGTGTCGATGGTTCTCCTTCGCATATTTTCCTGCGCTAATTCCATACCAAAGTTTTTTTGAAACAGTCTACGCGTCTTGGCGAATTCTCCATCTGTGCCGTTGCTTCTGTAGATAACAAATGCGTTGATTGCTGCGACATTGAGGAGGTTATAAAAAATCGCCATTGGCCAACGCTTGGTATTTCTAGCAATATGATGTTATGATGTGATCATTCTGTCAACAATAACTCCACTTTTTATGCTGTTATAAAAAGTGAACATTTCCGGTTTTTTCCTGATCACCACTGGCTCTGTATTTGTGCTCTGTATTTCCTCTTCATACGGATCCATTCCGCAATGCTAACAAATAATAAGTAACATTTTGTCAAAGAAATCAAAGCAGTAATTTTTGCAGCTACTACTTACCTTTACAAATCAAATTTGATTTGAATTGATAAAATTAAATTATAGTAAAAAACAACGGAAGAAATAACTTTATAAACTTTTTATGCACTTTACTATTTCCTCTGTTTGCAAATAATAAATAACAGACAATCTCTTCGAATGAGTTTCAATGCCGAATCAACGTATTGATGTTGTAAAACAGGGGTTCCCAAAGTTTTTCTTAGGCGGGCCAATTTAATATTACTGAATTTTGTAACAATTATTATAAAATCATACAATTTATTAACACGAAAGTAAAATCACTCTTATTGTAAATACAGAACTATACCTATAGCAACAAGTATTACAAACTAATTAAAAATATTAAAATATTTTATTGTATCTTATTTGTAATATTTATTATTTATTTTACTGTTTACTGTGAAAAAATAATAAAAAAGTTATTTAAAATTTCCATTTTGCCATGGGCTTTTAACTTTTTAGAAAAACTCCCTTTCATTTAACTCTGTAAAATTTCTTTGTGTGTATGATACTTATTGTTATTTTTAACACGAACGGCTCTTGCATAATTAGTTTGGTCAGGTAATATAATATCTTATCACAGCGTATGTGCCAGATTATGGGAAATATATTGATTCTTATAATCACATTAAATCACAAGTAGTTGGTCTTTATTATCTGATTATTTAAATATGATAGATGTGCCAGACAAAATCTACTGCATCTGTTATAATATTTTTTGTACCTGTTTTTTCCGTGTATACATGTAGATTAAGATATGTGTAAGTACATACTTCACGATAGAGTTCAACCGGTTTTTTTCCACTGAATAGAAATGAATTGAGTTGATTTTGAATCTCTGTAGGTCACTATAGATACGTACACATTCCACCTTACGTAAGTGGTTGGTATGCAAGTTATCACAAAACGTGTAAGGAATTCTTGTGTTTATCAAGTGTATCGTATTTTTATATCTTGATGAAACATAGATTGATATCGCGCAGGTATTCCCCTTTTGTTTACCGTTCACAATTTTTCCGTGTTCACGTTCTAAATCATGCTGTCACAAATTTGAATTTTTATATTTACCGAATTGTTATAAATTAATTTCATCAAACATGTCCAACAGTTACGTACGTACCTTAAATTATTTTCTTCGAGAACTAGCCGTGAATATAATGAGTTAAGCTACAGGTATGTATAGGTATGTATGTACGTACATATACATCTATTTAATATATATGAATGTTCATATGTGTGTTTGTTGCGCAAATTAAATCGGGTTATCTTCTTGGGTTTAGCGCCGATGGAATGCAGATACATAACATGTGTAGGTCTTCGCTTATGTTGTACCATTCTCTAACGTTAATCCCTGTTGTAGGTACCGTATTGTTATGTGAACACTATTGTTCGGCTCCTAAAACGCTGTTTGGTATATTTTTAATCAGCTTACCGCTGAGTATCTGGTTACTCGTATGTATATTATTGTTGTTTATGGAGTTATCATTTCACTGTGTTGTGTTTGTTATAATACCAAACATTTTTGTGTCAAATCGAATATGATCAGTTGTCTATGTGGAATTTCAATTATAACGTTATGTTTTGGTTTGGATAAATTAGTTGATTTACTAGCGATTGAAGGCTTAATTTAGAAATAAGTTAGTTGTGAAAACGAAGCTTCCGTTATTTGGGGATAGATCTGTTAACCCTAAAGAGGTGAGTAAAATATATTTTTGAAATAGTCTATTTCCAAGAAATTGTTGTCAAGGCTGTTGCTTTGCGTAATGTACGTACGTACCTACTTATATATTCTTATTCAAAAAAGGAGAAATTGAGTTAGCATATTCATTATTATATCTGCCTGTATTGATAGAACGTACTAACAATATTTACCACGTCAAATTCTGATGCTGATACTCACATTTTGACGTGGTAAATTTTGTTATGTATGTAATTATGTATGCATGGGTTATATTAATACAAATATGTAAAAGTATGCAAATATACACATTGTGCCCGGAATATTTTTATGTTGTAGTACGTACATACAGCGCTGGCCATTTCTAAACTTTAAACTCGTCTATAAGTAATGTATTTCATCAAGCAGCGATGTCATATCGCGGATCACGAATGACCGACGCAATCTCCCGAATG
>JARFOC010073102.1:0-15865 GCA_031763485.1 Osmoderma eremita | reverse complement strand
CTTGATGTTAGGCATGTTTTATCGCGTTTGTATTTTATTATTTCACACATAAGTAATACTAATTCAAACCGAAATTAGTAATAATCATTTTTTCTTATTATTGATTGGAAGCGAAGTCTCATCTATATCATTTGTAATAATGTATTTAATCAATAAAATTGGATTAAAACAATCATAAAATCAACAAACATATCAGAACAATGCTTTAATTAATATTTAAGATTTTTATTTTGTATTTACTCCAATGTGTTTTAAATTATAAACCTTTCCAACCAATAAGTCTTTATTATCTCGAACGACGAGAAAAATTCAATTAGTCTAGCAATTCCCATAGAGCTTCGCCGCCAACTACATTCCCAAACGTCTGTCTCTTCTCGTTATTCAATTTCGCCGTTCTTTGTCGTCACACTTTTAACTGTCTCAGCCTTTCCCTCCAAACAGACGAGGGCGGATTTTATTGCTAAATAGGTTACATTTCAATCTAAGAAATTTGCTTTCCAATTTAGCGCACTTTACTTTATATTCGTGATCCGGGCTTCGCACCTCTCGTCTCTGGTGAAATGGGTACTGAACCTTTGACCGAGATTTTTAAGGGATCGTCCGCCCGCCGTCGTTTACGCTAAGGATGTACGCTTTTATTATCCGGAAGGACGACAAAAACAATGTTCAAGTCAAGGATCCTTAAAATAAACGATTTAATTTCGCTTAGCGACATAGTAGGTACGTAAGTACTGCGGACTGAAATACCTTTAAAAGCTTTTTGAAACGTTTGCTGATTTTTGAGGAGCTTGAACAAGTTTGGGAGATATTAATTTTTCAATACAACTTCTGCACCAATTTTATCGCATTTTATTTTATATCCGCGCAATTCATATAATCGATTCAGTTTTTCTCACTAATTTTGCGGCATAAGGATAATTTGGATTTTGTAAGGTTACTGTAGCAACTTTCAAAATTTTATTTTCAATTTTTTTTTGATTCCGTGGTTGCCCCGTTAGATCTAGTAAATGTGACCAAAGAAGGAAGAGCCCACTCCTGGTATCTTTCTTATTTTCATAGTTGGTACCTTCTTGGCGTAGTTGGTACAATTTTGTTAGGTTTATCTGTCACTTTGGCACATGACATTACACACATATTAAAGCAAAAAGGAACAGTTTTTTCAAGAGGGTCTTCAATAATTCAACACGTATTATCTGCAACGCCATGGATATCGGAATAGATATCAGTCATTTCCTACTGAATGCAAAATTGCAAAAATCATTCTAAGCGTTTTCATTAAGCTAACAAGTTTTTCAAAGAATCTATAAAAGAAGTTCTGAGCAAAACAATGTCATCATCATGGGTATTGACCATCGTCTTCCATTATTAGATTACAAGTTTTCAATACGTTTCTCAAGTTCATCTACCATTTTTATGTCTGCTAATTAAATTTTGTTAAAGATTTGTTGCGTTCAGTGTCACATTTCAATTTTTTTTTAGTTTTCTTCAACATTTCTTTTAGTTGTTCCTTTGTTCCACTCCATTTTGACCATGATCATTGCAAACTTTTTATTTTCATTGTAAGCATGCACTCAACGTATTTTAATTATGTTCTTTGCTATTCATGCTTCGTATAAAGACATAACCGATCAGTTTCAATAGATTGAAAAACATGGTTTTTCAACAATTACTGCCTAAATTTTGTTCTAGCATTGATTTCTTTTTACAATCATAGATAGCCGACGTAAATATTTCAAGTTTTCTTTCCCGTCTGCAGCTTCTATTCCAGTCATCATTGCCTTCCATATCATTTTTACACAACTTCACTCAATTTTTATCTTAAGTATATGCTCAACTTATTTCAACTATTTTCATTTCTACTTCATTTTTAAAATATTAAAATATTTTCTCGATGATTTAGTTCCTATTTTCTAAATCTTTATGACCTTTCATTTATTCTGGTTTCAGAATATCTATCATAAAAGTTTTCTTCTGTAATCAACGTTAATAAATGCTTCGACATGCCGAGAAAGTTTTACAAAACAAATATTTAAGTTTCTTTATCTTATTATGGCTCCTCCCTTTAACCCTACCATAACTGTGACGTATTTGTTACTGTTAAAGTAAAAACCATTGTTCGCAAACTAACTATTAATATTATAAAAATTGATAAGTACTAGACGCCTTTACTTTGTGATAATCCGTATTAATGGAAAAAAGAAACAATTGCTTTGTGTTACCACTTTATGACATTCTCCAGCTATGGCTCATACTGAAACAGTTTGAAAATGATATAAAGTGTGGAAACGGCAGTCACTAGATAGCGAATAAAGTAATAAAACACAGTAATTACGAGCGATCTCTGGTTACTAAGGTACATTCGTGAATTACTTTATTTATAGAAATCAAACATACACTAAGTAAGTAAAAGCGTGAACTGTTAACTACTTTACAACATAATCACCGCCAATGTTAAGGCACTTATCCCAGCGAGACACAAGATTCTGTAAACCCTCTTCGTAAAAGGTGCGATCCAAATCTGTAAAATAGTGTCGTACTTCCTCTTGAACTTCGTCGTCGTCTTCAAAGCTTTTACCCGACAAATGAGCTTTCAACAGCCCAAACAAATGAAAATCAGAATGAGCCACGTTTGGACTATGGGGCGGATGGACAATAACTTCCAAATTGTGTTTCTGAAGCCAGCCTTCGACTGATTTGAGGTGTGCGGTCTTGCATTGTCATGCAACAACCTGATTCCTTTCGTCAACCTTCTTCTTCTTTTCTGCCGAATGGCTTTGGTAATTTCTCGATAATTGACAATAAATATCGCTATTGATTGTCGCTTTCGGTGGTAAAAAATCAATGAGCAAAACGCCAGAACACAGTTGCCATTGTCTTTTTTGCAGACTGCTGAACTTTGAATTTTTTCAATGTTGGCGAACTCGGATGCTTTCACGTCATCAAGTCTTTTCTTGATTCGAGGGTATGGTGGTGTACCCACGTTTCGTCTCCGATAACTATAGGCTCTAGAAATCCGTTTTCCCGAGGATAGCTCGATAAAAGCTGCATTTCCGCCGCCATTCATTGCATTTTGTGTTGGTCAGTCAACGGTTTTGGTAGTTACCCATCTCCCGGACACTTAGCCTAATTCAGCTACGATTTCACTAACAGAGCTTTTAGGAATCCCGGTCAGTAGAGCAATTTCCCGTATTTTCAACCGTATTTTCTTCTCGAATCAGCGTTTCGATCTTCAATTGATTCGCATCCATTTCGTTGTTGATGGTTTTTTTCTCACACCTACTTGATCGTTCAGAGCTGTGCGTCCACTTTTGAACTGCTTACACCAAACACTAACTAGTTTTCGACCCATGACGCCTTCTCCGGAAGTCTTCAGTATGTTTTTTTTTATGAATTTCAGTAGGTGCTTCATTATTTGCATGCAAAAACCGAATGACCGCTCGTATTCAAACTTCGAGTATGTTTCGATCGGAACCCACATTGTGCAACTGCTACTGCACACGTTGTACTGAACTTAAGACAATAACAATAGCCACCTATGCAGTAGGTACATATGCACATCTAAAATGCGTGCAAGTTTCAACCTGATCGGAGCGACGTAGACGGTCTGTCGCGCAAACGTACCTTAGTAACCGGACATCTTTCGTATTTCCTTTTTCACCTATTCATATTACAATAGTAATAATAGTGGGGGCGTTACATTCCATTTGAGGAACTGGGTCTTAATTTTATTACATGTTATTTCCAATTGATGTAACCTACATCCATTTTCTTTATTGCTCCTTGCCCAATTTTACAAATAATATCACAAATAAGACGCAATAAATAATGTAGTTACCAAACACTTCTATTTTATGTCTATATTCAATAACTTCAAAATTTATGGCAACCAAATTTCTACTCACACGATTTATTGCCTAATACTAATAACGTTTTCCAATATAATTTTCAAGGTTTCACGAGGCAATAATAGGAACAAAAACAAATAGACCTATCGCACGACGGAGCCAATAACATAATTTACGTTCCGAAAACGCCATTAATTACTTGTTGCTTCTATCGATAAAACGTAATGATCGCTAGAGCTTTCCCGACACAAAATGATCGTATCCGAAGCTTAGTAGCTTCCGTAGTTCCTGTAAACGTACGCCGATTTTACCGCCTCGTTGTTCCAGAATAGTTAGAAAGTCTGAAACAAGGGGGGAGTTTAATTAAAAATTAATTCAAACGAAGTAAAACGAATAAGGCCATTTTTTACAGGGGTTGGGGAACCTTGCGTTGCGTCGCTTAGCTTAATAGGGGCAAATTTCCCAGCATATTACTTTAATGTATTTTTATCTACCCGCCATCTATAGGCGTAAATATGTACCTGTCGAGGTGTGCAATAAACGGGGGGTTTTTATAGCTGCCATTAATACACATTCAACGGTATAAAGTCAACCGACACAGCGGTAAAAATGAGTCCTGCGTGCCATAAAATTGTTCGCGTACTATGTGCGATGAACGTTCGGGAAACGTTAGCGTAATAATTCGTTTTTCTGCGGAATTCTGTATTTAATTAAATGAAAAATTGGTGCTTTAGAAATTAGCCGCTCGAATCGCGTGATGTTTTTGCGTAAGGGTGTGTGTGTTTGGTGTTAGTTCAAATGCTTGCGCGATATTTGAGGACGCTCCAATGCTGCGAACACTCCAACGCTCGATGGTTTCGGAATGCGACTGCAGATGGCGCTGTGATGAAATGTCAAAATATTGTAATTCTGTAGACTGTGTAATTTCGTGATTTCCTCGACCGTTATATTAAAATGACTAAAGATTTTTTTAGACTAAATAAATGAATTCTAGGTCTATTTAGGTTAACCATACATTTTGATTAATTTTTCATTTCCAACGACTACATGGTGTTTTCCTCAACCTCTTCGTTTTTTGATACTATTAAAGCAAGATACTAAAGTAACTCAACAGATTCTTTTTTAATATGAAACGTTAAGTGAGGGTTATTACCGCAAGCTGCCTCATGTTATTATATCATTCATTTTAGTAAGAAGTATATTTTTTGCTCTATGCTTGGTTCATTTCTTAGATCATATATGCTACATGGATACCGCTATCACCATATCAGACTACATACGTTACTATTTCCAACATGTACATCTACAATTTTCGAGCTATTACTTTCTTGCTTATGAACATTATATATAGCTATCCCTATCTGACCACACGTGGAACCGGAAACGGAAATGCATGCGGATTCCGTGCGATTTATAATAGGACGTATGCGATTTCACAATTTTATTAAACAGACATTAGACAGAGTACCGTTAGACTTAGGTTAGAGTTCTGTCAATGTGTGGTCAATATCAACTACTGTTGTCTATCTGGGCGAGCTATTTTATGTTGACATTTAAAAATTAGGTTATGCGTCAGAGCTAGTATTATCTCTGATGTATGTCAAATTTAATTCAAATTTCGCGCGCTTCTCACGCGTGGACAGGTACGAATAAGAAAATACGAATAACCGTTGTTAGACAGATATGCTGATATGTTGGAAACATAGTTGGGAAACATAGCGGTATCCATGTAATATATATGATCTAAAGTTCATTTTAAGAATATTAGAGGGCGCTGTAGTACACGGAAGAAATTTAGTTAAATGGTAATACAGCCTAAAATTTGAAATATAAAATGTCAACATGACGACAACTATATAATTATTATTTATGTGCGGCTATCATAAACTATAATATATAACCCCACTAAATTATTTTTGTTGAGAGCATTTAAAAACTTTTTTCCTGCGTAAATCTGTCGCAAATTTCAGTCAATCATTACGATAGATATTTTCCCCTGTCCTCTCTAACGCTGTATTCTTAAAATGAATGGACTATAGAACATTGAATTGATTTTTTATTTTGGTAAAGATTTTCCTTTCGAAATTTATAATCTTGCAATATGTCCGCATAAGCTGCTCAATTTATTCCATCGGTGATTTACATTACTGCCACTCTAACTCGGTTTGATTTACGTGCAAACATTTACGCGGCCATTAATAACAGGAGTCTAAATCGTATTCCAATCGGAAGCTGTGAAATTTAAAACCGATATATTTCACAATTTTAACCTACAGAAAGGATAACAGAAGGAATAGGATTTCGCTACGTAAATAACAGCAAACTGTATCGTGATAAAATATGCGCTATTTGTTCGAATGGGAGATGCAGTGAGAAAATCGGTTGTATTATTGGGAATGAACAGGTGGTGAGTGATATACTCGCAAATTAAATTTTGTAAACACAAGCCGATCTAAAATACGTGCCACGATTACTAGATACTTTTGAGAGTTTTGCATCAAGTTAAATTAACAAAGACGCAATGATTTTAAAACTGATTAAAACGAAAAATACAGAATAATTGAGCAACAACTTTTCTAGAAAATCCATAATCAAATATATTTTTTCAAATTTGATACTGAAATAATGAGAAAATAATGGCACATTTTAATTGATATCGAGGATTGTAAAAAAGTAAAGTAAGCTTGCTTTACCCTAAACCAAAACAAACACTCTACCTTTCGAAAGTGTTAAAATTAGACATCTTTAATTTTCAACAAATGTCATTACTTTTAGGTTAGAATAGCCCTCTTAGGATGTGCATAAATAAATTAGGCAACAGGTAATTATTATGTGTCGTAGAATTGTTTTTAAACACCTTCTTCGACAAAGATCAATAAACGTATTTAAGAATGAAGAAAATAGACAGGGAAAAGAGTCTGCAGTAATTTTCCCGCAATAACATGAGAGCCAACCAAGATGATGAACTAGTGATTTTTTTCGCAGTCTAGTGAATTTCACTTCCATAAGTTACCGACTTCATTTGAACTGTCAAATGCTATCAGCTGTTAACACTGGTGTCTGTATATATTGCCGTACAAGTTGTTTTACTTTTTTTTGCAAATAATAACGGTTTTTAAAGTTCAGTACATCAACTTTGTTGCTATTACGTGAATATGGCGTTATAGTGCCACATAGAGACTAAATTAATATGCTATTTTGTATATAATTTCGGATGTTATGCCCATGGTTACGCCAATGAGTTTTACCACACACAGGCATACCAATAGTTCTATATTTGATTATAGAAGTACTTTTTATAATAATTTTGTAGATATGATTTGATTAAAATAACTTTACGCGAAATGTTATGACTTGTGTAAGTGAGTAAATTTTGTTTCTTTGCAGGGTTTGGCGGTGGCTATACTATTTTGTTTCTGCAACGGCGAGGTAAGTTTCCTTTAGAATTTGTTAAGAATATAATCGCATTGCAATGAATTCTAACTATTTTACGTGAAGTTATAATTTAAATATCCATTTTTGTTGTCTCTGTTGTTTGTATATAAAATTTTAATAGAAATTATGACATACATAGCCCAAAAGCTTTTATCTCCAACTAATTCAATCAAACACGAATACACTTTATCAAACACCGATACAACAAAGCCAAAAGGACCTACATAACCCTACGGCCATGCTAAATTATATTAATAACAGAACATGGAGCGAATTCTCCTACTGTAACCATGTGAAATATGAAATTAAAAGCAATCGTACATATGTATGCAGGGCCATTTGTATGTAAATGTCATTTCGTTCATTGTGATAATACTGCGGAATGTGTTGTTATTGGGTGATATCCCGTTAGCATTTGATAAAAGCAAAATATTAATATTTTATCGGTGGTTCCTATTAACTGGACACTATTATTATTATTGCTACGGTATAATGACTCACTAAAAGGGATTCTTTTCGGTTCCAGTTTACTCTTACGATTAAGAATAATTTTGTTTTGAAGCAATATCCAATTTTATTATACAATTATCAACGAAAATATTCAGAGTCCATTCGTTGTCAATAACCTTGCGGCCATGACTCCTAACCTGATCATGCATCCATATTAAAGGATGTTTTACAATACATAAATTGAATAAAAAATCCACTGACGACAATATTCCAATTCCGTCATACCTCCTACATGTTTACATTAACTTTTGGTGTCCCTCACTGATATAGCCACATTCCATTGCTATTTCTATTTGTTCCTCATGACGTGTTCACTACCACTTTGGACTGTTCTATGTTAGCATACGCAAACGGCCTGAAAATATTTGGAAGTTAATTTAATATTACTTTCCAATTAGGTTGCTTATGCAAAGAATGTGCTGGTCCGGGATATAAGCAAGATTGGAAGAGTTTGATTTTCTAGAATCAAGCCGCAATTTATTTCAAAACAATCTCGAGGAAACAAATAATGTCCTTAGTGGTAGCGTATTAACGTTTGCCACGACTATGCCCCAGAGTTCGAAGCTGTTCAAGGTAGCGAAGTCATTTATGTACATGGATCTGATACTTGAAGTATTTAAAAATCTTCTGAAACGGTGGTTCTGATAATTCTTCGCTACGTTCTTGGGTCTGGCCACAACTAATTTTACACTTCGCTATGGCGTGTATGGTACATTAGCTTTCTGACTTTTTTTTCCAACGTCAAAGTGTTACGACACAACCAACCAAAAAATAATCAAGTGAAAATAAAATTGCATGTAGAAAAATACCCATAATAAATTTATCTTTCACACCCAAACTACTTAACTGATAAAATATCATTACCATTCTGCCAAAAACAATGAGAGGGCCCGTTAGGGCCCATGATTTGATAATTTTATGATTTCCAGCAATAGAAACCATGGGCCCCGTAACGCGATTTTATCAGTTAATTATTTGGGCACTTTTGATGTTTCCTATCCAAACCATTTCGGTAAATTACTAATCCATACCTACAAATTGCCCTTGATAATTTTCACACAGTATTTCTCCATTTCTTAATTTAGAAATAAATAAATTAAGCCACCTTGGTTATTTAAGGGAAAACATCATAATTTGTATCTTTTTATTATTCTTCCTCGAGTATTTACACTATTCGCATGATTCGGATTCATAGTTCATGTTTTTGTTTAGTAGAGCACCGAAATTTCACATATTTAAAGTCACTAAACCTTTGCCACAACATCACTTGCAACAAATACCATGGCTTTACTTTACATTTTTAGCTTTATAATAGGATACAATTATCAAATATAATTGTGGCTAATACATTTCCGGCTTTTCAAAGAGAGAAAACTACTAAAGCAATAATAATAGTATCTGGACGGTTACTTAAGGTAAAATATAAAATCCAATGCAGATATTGCATGAGCATATATTTACCTTTTCTTCATTTTATATAAATTCAGTGGGATTTAAATATCAGGAACTTTATTCAGAGTATATGATTCTCCAACATGGAGAATATTTATTTTCCAGAGGGAGGTAAATAGAAATAAGAAGGCCGGAGTTTCAAAATTGCCACAGTCAGGTACACGTTCAGACGAATGTATAAGAAATAAGGTGTCCTTTTTTACAATAAGCAGGCGGTTAAACTTCAATTTTTATTGTAAATGAAATCTAATTTGAATATCTCCTTTTGTGTGAACTGGGAGTGACATTTGTTTCATTTATTTATCAGAAATAAATAAAATATTTTGGAAAGCCTATGATTCTATTCTTTTTTACAAAAATTTAAAAAACATGTCTTTCTAGCTAGTCTAGTGCTACAAACCTGGGTATATTCAAATTTATGTAGGACATGGCGATAAAATTATGAAATTTTAATAAACGTTAAATTTAGGAAATCAAAGAAGTGTCAAAATTTTCCCTGAACAGCCGCAATGTTGGCATATTTCATTGCCAGAACCACATACGACCACAGACAATGGAAAACTGTGTAGTATTACGAAATATGAAAACAAATATTCTGTATGCAAAGGCAACTAACGAGTTGACGTGACTATCAAAGGGGTGAGCGTCGCCAAACTCGATCTACAAGTCTTTGACCCACCCAAACACCTACTCAAGGCTTCGGAATCGATACCATAATAAAGTATGGGTGACTTTATGGATAGATTAATAATATAACTCAAAGGTCTGGCAAGAGCGTATCTAGAGCATCATGCACTAGAACAGCTTAAATGGAATCATCTCCAGCTACAAAGTTGCAGGAAAACCTAGCCATAATCCCAATCAACTCGCCCTCAGTAACAGGCAAGATAGTGAAAGGTAACTTGGTTGAGTAAATATCACAAGTTTCAAATGGAGAACTCTCAATTTATGTAGCAAAAAATAGGTTAGCAAATGCGTTCACTATATCTTGCGGATCACTAAATCTGTCATAGCCGTCAAACAGTATGCCAGGAATCCTGGATTTTCCCTCCTTTAAATTAATGAATAAAACAATTCGCTAGGATTATCCTTAATGGATTCACCAAACAATCCCCAGACAACTCCTGTATGCAGTAGACAAATGATTTTTGCAAAGAGCACGAAGTAGGTGTAAACCATGACGGATAAGACACTCCAGATGATTTGCGATAAGGTACACTTCCCTCAAAGACGTTTTGAAGTATCACATACAACTGCTCATTAACATCCGAATGTGTATAAATAACAGACCAATCAGTTTGTAAGATATCTGCATACAATTGCGGGAATTTAGCTTTCGGAAACTTAAGTAGTCGATTATTAGCAACAGGAAAATTCTCAGTACGCATTGCGTTTCAACAAGAAAAGAAAGCGGTGGTTGAAAACGATCAACATGTACCAATGGCACTGGTTCCTCTTCAACAGACATCTGACACACATTTGACAACACTAAGTCCAAACTGTAATAATCCCCATTTATTTATGCTGATTATTTAAAAAAACTGTTTATAAAAAAAACTAACTGATAGAATTCGACAAAAAAATACTGCTAACAATTTAATAAATTTATTTATGGCAACGCAAGTCAAGTATGAAATAACCTTAAGTATGCTTTGAATTCATTATGACCAACTTAAGATAACAAAAATTACTACATTACAAACCGGGAGATTCCATTTACTATTGTGTGACATAAAATGTTAGTTCGAACCATTTTATTCTTGATGAATTTCGGAACTTGGTTGACAATGGGAGCACACATATGTACCGAATTAATTATATCAATTTGTGGTGTGTGGGATCCCCTATATGCTGTGTACAATGCGATCATTTTCAGTTGTCATTGCAGAGGTTAAAATTATATTTGAAACTTCAAAAAAGAACGCCAGTTTTTAAAGGTTTAATTTAGCAAACACACATCTGGAATATACAACAGGCTTGCGCGTTTACTGTTAAAACTTTTAAAAAAATTCTGGAGCTCTATCTGTTTGTCGGAAGAGCATATAAAAGAAGTACTAATTTATAACAGTGCTCTTTTCTGCAATAATGGTTTAATCTGGGGCCTTATTTATGCTCCGAGAATGGCTTTATTTCTCCTTTTTTAAAATTAAGACGTCTCATATATACCTTACTTAATCCGAAATGAAAAACGACACATAAAATTGTGATTTGGGATCGTAGCCATTTACTTCAAGTTGTCGTAAAGTAACATTCAGTTCGCGTAATGCGTAACTTATGTTTCAGATTATAGCCCAAATAAAAAGAAAATGGTCAGCGCTGGCGTTCAGGACAAGAGCAAACTCGTGTACCGTTACCACTGTTTCAGTAAGTATATAATGGATCGTAATCGTTTTTGATGATATTTTCTGAGATAACATTTAGAACAGCCCAATATGTATGATTTAATGAAACGTGGTGCAGATATTGCGAAGGCGTTAAGAGTTAAGATTTGAGTTCATTAATCTGCTGGTTCATCTCAAATTTTTGATTATAAATTGAAGTACTAAAATTAAATACCCAATCATGAAGAAATAGAAAATAAAAATGACTTTTACAATTTCTAGTTTGTTAGATCTTCATTTCCCAATGCCGGTGAAGACAAAGTATGACTAGGAAAATTAGGCCGTAGGGCCTCCCAATGGATAGCATCTAGAAGGGCGTCTTCGACCGTGATGGTTCGAGTGGGAAGTGTATCCGCACCAACGGACCAGTGCGTTTGAGTCAACTAGAAAGACAGATCTTGTAAATAATATCCCGCAAATAATATTGAATGTTTAATGTGTAAATGCGTTGCAAGTGTAGTTAATGCTTGTTCGATAATTACCTCAGGATCGTTAAGTTTTTGAAAGGTACACTCACTGTACGTCAGAAGTAAATTGGGCTCTCCTGCTATCGCCTGGAAAATTTTGTGTGTATAACATACCTTGAAATGTATATTTGTAACTTATATGAAAATGGCGAGCGATAGCTCGTTACAAACATAGAGTCTGCGCAAAATGTAAAATAACAGGTAAATATTTCGTCTTTCAATAATCGTTTCAGAATGTTTACTTTTTAATATACTGGTACTGTATATGAATGTAGGATGTTGGTACCTCAGTTATTATTGATTGATTTTTCTTTTGTTTTTGGTGATTTATGCCTCAGTTTAAGCTGAAGGTATATAAATATATTTAAAAATATATAAATATACTTTTGGGATCATCTGATTATGTAGCAACAGACATCATCACGCACAGACAGCTGTTTCGGGCTACTAAACCTCATCAGTGTAGGACAGAGGAATGTCTGGCGCCCGTTCAGTACACCGTATTGTTAACTTCACGTTAGAATGCGTCTTTTTTAAGATTCCAGAGACATCTAACGCTCAGCAGTTGACTCATGGCGTAAACTCCATCCGGTAACTAAGTTACCAATCAATATAAATCCGTGTTAGCGTGTGATTCTTATCGTTTACCGTCATCGTTCCGTATCTGAAAAAGCATTGCACATTTTGCACACTCTGTATAACTTTGTGCTTAGCAAAACAATTAAAAACACCTCCATTTACAGAACGTTTTCAACTAGATCACAGCATCATACTGGTTAAAGATTATTCATATCCTTTTCCAATTTAAATTCCAAATAGAACACGATATGAGCGGGCTCTGTAAATAAAAGAAAATACAGCGAGTAAACTGCTTGTTATGTGTACATATATGGATGTTTAAAAATATGATGCCATTACTAAAATAATTGGAAATTAATTTTACAATTAGTATAATAGCTAGTACACTTTGATTTAATCTATAATTAATATCTCATAGTTCAATACAGTATAACATAAGATGTATATAAAATAATGTATAGAAATAACAACGAAGTAATGCCAAACATAATGAAAATTAAACCACTTGTATATTATGTATCTAAAATGAAAATTATCCAAAATGTACTTACCTTAAGTAATATAGCACAAAGATTCTAGCTAGATAAGCATAGAGAAATGATTCCCAAGAAAAAAATTATGAAAGAAGTTGTGCACGAGGCAATACAGAGTAACTCCTCCTGCAGTGCTGTCTCATATATGATTTGCAATGTTCTTGCTTAACTTTTTTTATAAATTTGTCCCGGGAGTCGTGTCATTAACTAATCGGGCTGGGAATTCCCATATTTATCCCCTGTATGTGGATGCGTTTGTAAATAATGTATCATTAAGTATAAAACAAATATTAAAAGTGAAAGGTGCAGTTAGTGTTGCAAATTCAAATTATCTGATATGCAAGAGTTACTATCATTATATATTGTTTGGTAAAAGTGTTCTGTAAGTTTGAATATTTCTACTGACAAATTCTCTTTAAGACTTCAACCATATCTTTTTAATGCTTCTATAATGATTACAATACACGCTACGACACCATACTTCTTTGCGTGGGACCAAGAGTATAGCAACCAAATAAAAGCAATTGAAAATTTGATATTTCTTTCTTCAAAATTTTTAGATAACCCCCAAATGATCTAATAACAACGTAATACCCATCTAGTTACAGTGAAGTCTCATTAGTCCGAATCTATTATTGCAAAAATTTGCACAGATTACTGAAATTTTGCTGAAATTTTAAATGAAGAAAAAACAAATTATAATATGCAGAGTGGTTGATTTTTCATTTTTCACTCATTATTTCCGTTGGAATCAAAGTATTTAGAAAATCCAAAGACAAGTCTGATGGAATATTTTGTGCTATTTCCAGTCAGGTCGGCTATTGGTGCCAGGGGTATTGCATCGTCTTTTCTGAGTGATCGGAAGCAGATTGTATCGTTGAATTTTAATTTTGAAGGAGTTATAAAACCTATCAATTCTACTAGTCTCAGCAATAGTATGGAAGTACCTCAATGTGAAATGCCGACATAATTTATT
This sequence comes from Osmoderma eremita, assembly GCA_031763485.1. Lineage (NCBI taxonomy): Eukaryota > Metazoa > Arthropoda > Insecta > Coleoptera > Scarabaeidae > Osmoderma > Osmoderma eremita. Next base: position 1,687 of record JARFOC010073102.1, on the reverse strand, counting down.
GTGCAGAGCTCAGATTTGTATCAACAAAAATGATGGACGTTTTGAACAATTTCTGCAGTAGGACACTTTTTGATTTTTTGATTTTCTTATTATGCAATAAATTCGTAACCTACTTATGTAATTTGTGTTTTTGTTATTATAACATTATTTATTGTCTAAGGAGAAGAAATAAAAGCGTCGCTGCATTCAGAATTTCATAACTTTTCTAAATACTCAGAAAAATTCAGGGTGTGCAATTTAAGAAAACGCTCCTCTTTTGTTTTTGAAAGTACAGCAATTTATCTTGCTTGATTGGAAAGAGCACAAAATATTGTATCAGATATGTCTTGGATTTTTTTAATGCTTTGATTCTCACGGAAATAAACATTAGGTACACAATAAGAATCTGCCAGCCTGTATATAAATTAAGAAAACTTTATTAACTTAAAGAACTATAATACATAAAGAAATAATATTCAAACTGTAGATTTGCCTACTGCTGTTTAATATATTTTTCAATAAAAATAACCGCGGTGTGTTTACCCATTGTATATAAACTAAACATAACCTCAATAAAACCGTTGAGTGTTTTCATCATGCTCAGTAACACTTCATACTTGATAATCGAACTGTTCGGATAAAAGAGACTCGTTCGGATTAAACGAAATCGTTTAGGTGAATAAAGATTGGGATTAAGGACTGTGCCATGTATAAATAAATTAGGTTATAAATAAATTATTTAGCACAAACCTTCAAAGTCTATTGCATTTATTTCATTTTCTGTAGATTCGCTCATATTTTTATTGGAAAATCTGTAATATTCCGCATTTACTGAACATTTTTGACTAACGTTTATTTGTACGCATACTAATAGCATTATACAATACATATGTACATAGATATAAGGAAATTGTTAAAATATGTACCTTACAGATAGATCTGAATAACCCATACATATATTACATACTCGTAACAAATATAGAAAATATTAATTTTGTTTGGAAATTGCTGAAATATGAAACAATATGATTAATAAATAACATCGAATTATCTTCCTTAATTTATTTCCCTTTCCTAAACAACTGTTGGAAGCCTAACCATAAGACTGTGATAGCATTATTATAACTTGATAGTAACTGTATAACTAGATTTACCTATGACTAAGGGCAGAAGTTATGTTTCAAACTAAAATAAGTACAGAGCAACTTCTATTAAATTCTTAACCCAACATCAAAGAGTATATAGTGGGTGGTCTGTTGTTTGTATACCATTATGATATAATATAGTTACGAGTACCTACTAAACTTCGGCGCTTTTAGCATTTTGACTCCTACTACTTAGCCAGACAATACTCAAGCCTCCCACGGTAGCGATAGGGTAATTATTAACGCCGACCATCGTCCGCAACTCTCAGGAACGAATCTCACTAGATCTGCAGGTAAAAGTAGTTTTAAGGAGGGATATTTTTACGTTATGGCCTAATATAAAGGGCGGGCATGGATTGGGCACCAACCACCTGCTGTATAATTTCTACACATGAATTGGGCACCCAGCTCCGAAAAGGTAATTTTAAAATACATGAATTGGGCACCGGACTTCTAATTACTGTTTATTTTGCTTATTAATTAATTTAAAAAAATAAGTCAAATATAAAAATATATGGAAAAAGTTTATTAATGCATATATACATACAGGTATTATAAAATAA
>JARFOC010073092.1:0-15866 GCA_031763485.1 Osmoderma eremita | reverse complement strand
CTACTATCCATGCTACGCATGTAGGCTCTACGTTGAGCGTTAGGTCGTACAATTAGAAAGTGTCGCTAGGGTACATATATTATGAAAGCTTTTACAATAAATCATTGCCAAATATCTTTGATAGTGTAACACCGTCTATTTTGCTTTTAGAAAAAATACGGATATATTATGTATTCTAAAATATATTTATTTGAGTCTACAAAATATATCAAACAAAAATAATTATCTGTTCAAACAAATTCAAGTTGTTGCTACAAAAAAATATTATTTGATACAAATAAACTATTGTTCAGTAACAAAGAAATAATTTCAAAGATATATATTTGTTTTATTCAAGAACTTTTTTTCTCTGTCTATCAAGTCCTGTCGTCCCGAATTAATTAAAATACTTTGTGCGGAAGGAGTAATCCGAACAGTGTGTTTATCAACTTGTTTTTTTAAAGCTTGAAGTATGTATGCAACCCAATCTTCTAGCGCAATTTTAACCCACATCCGAATGTCCTATCATTTTGAAAGTATACATCTCTGAGGTAACGCTATATGCACATACTCCGAGCAGATATGATCATGGATTGTTATTAAAATTAATCATTTGTTAAGAAAACTACAATTCCGGATGGTGAGGCTGTTAACATACTGCAATATAGTGGCTTACTAATTATTCAATATTCCATTTTCACATCTTATTTTAATCAAACAAACAACAAATTTCTAATACTGGTCACACAGCAAGGGTGCTTATAGTCAATATACATACAAAAGGATTTCTCTACTAAAACCAGAAGCAACCGTTTACGACAATATCTCAAAGACGTTTCGGGTATTTGAGGACTAGTCAGCTTTGCTCGCGAGCATAATGGGGAAGTTTCATATTTCAGTGTCGCGAAGTAAGGCTGGGGGGAAGCGACGCGAACGAGAGACTGAAGTTCTGGTCGTATTGGAGACCCAGACGGCTCCGTTCAAATTAGATTAGACCGCAGAAATGTTATTGCGCCATTACTAAAACTTTTTGACGTTCAATTGCGGTCTGAATAATTAATGTTTGATAACTCAATAGTATAAGCGTAATTTGATTATGTCCGGAGATAAATTCCGTCCGCATTTACTCTCTACTCTAACCCCTTTCTCCTCAAAGCGATGTCAAGTCAAAGTGATCGTTCTCTCGGTCGCTGGTGACTATTGTTCTTCGTTCGTTCCTACTTTGACTGGCAGATGGCGCTTTCTAGAAATTAGCAGTAATGTTGATTAACGTCTGTACGACTGGTTGCCTATTGTTCTGTATTTCTTTGGTTAGATGGTCCATGGTTAATTGGAGGGTACTGGCCAAGGCTCGATGTGTCAATAGTCATAGGGTGAAATAGCCTTACTTACTCCAAATGCAATTATTAGATCCACACCGCTCAAAGTAATTATCAGATGTTTCACAAAAATTAAAACAAAATGGATTTCACACCCTCTTAGTTTTGTATTTTAGTTTCAATATTTGTAAGCAAGCATCTGAACTTATTACTGCATCTTAAACTTGTTTAGACAAGTTTAATATTGTTGCAAGAGCAAAACATGTTGCATCTTTAATGTAGAAAAGATCGTTTTACAGAAGTTTCAATGTAAAATTTTTATAAAAAAATTAAAGTTAATTAAGCGTATGATGCACACTGACAAGCTAAAAACGATTGGTATCTGCTTCGGAGTGCTAAGTATTGGGAAAGCAAATCCTATCCCTGTCTGGCAGCTATTTATAACTCTTGAAGCATTTTGGTTGTATATTTCCTATACGAACACGTTTTTCCACAGAATCCCCAGTATTCCATTAGATTACCATCTAGGGAATTGGCTGGCCACTCTATTCTCTCTATACCAACTTTATGAAATCAGTTGTTAATGATGCTTTCTCGATAGAGATGGGCATTATCGTCCAGAAAAATTAAGTGTTCTCACACTGCTGGTGCATGCGCAAGAGTAATGGATCGCAGATTATTATCAGGATATCTCTGGCTAACGGGAGTTCCGTTTCCTATGAAATAAGAGTCGGTGTACCCTACCGTGCTTACGCCCGCCCATACCATTAAACCACCTTACTCATATTGAGGCCCTTTTCTGGACAAATTTTAGTTATTGCGCATACCTGATTCACTCCATATCAATGGAGAACCTACCTAATGTATGGATTCCATAATAGCATGTAGATTTTCGTAAACGCAAAACGTTCCGTATCTCAGAAACCGTTCATTGGCAGACCCATTTTCACTAATTATAAGACTTTTCTGTATATTGTGGGCCATAGTATTCCCGTAAAAGTTTGTGACACATTTTCTTAACACCATGTATATTTATGTGCATCTCCTTGCGTATTGAACGTGAAACTCTCGTAAATACCACATCCTTAATTATGAATTCTGTTGCCAAATGTTCGTTTCCACAAAGTTTACTACCCCTTCACTTGGCAGGAATATCTGCGTGTTGGGTAGCGGGCCGTGAAATTTATAATAGGAGCAGCGATACCACTGAAATGATGTCACACCGCAAACGCCGTAAATAATCGCAGTGTTCTATGTAACTATAGTGGAAACTAGTAATTCATTGAAATCCGACCATGCAAAAGGTCTAACAGAAGGTGTAAGAGAAAGGGTGTTATCGACACTTTGTTGAATTGCAGCCAAGTTTAAATAACCAGCGTTAATAAATTAGGTAAATTTGTGTTATTTTCAGTCCTTGTTGCATTATTTATTTAATAATTACAGTAATCCTAAAGGGAATTGTGTAGAGTTGGAAATTTAAATTCTCTTGGTGGAATATCAGCCTCAATTTCAAATAACGGTGTGGACCCATCTACATTGTAAGTACTTTAATTTATTTGTAGGTCTTCCTTAAATATTTGCTAAACATCTGCACAATGAAGAAAAGTTACACGGAGACTTTAGATTCAACTAGAATAGCGTAATGTTGGTTGTATATGTTAAAATGGGTTGGTACAACGTAATCCAACCATTCCCGGATAAATTTGTGCACATGTAAAGTACAACTTGCTTGGTAGTGATATCTTTATGGAAATATAGTGTCAAAGTTCAGCTCATGGAATTACATCTGATAAGTTTTCTATTGGATAAACAAGAAGAGCTATGGAAACACGGTTTAAAGAGCATATCGCATATTACCGCTACAGTAGATTAAAAGTATCGAGTGTAACGCAACACACGAATTCATATGAGTTGACAAACGTAAATTCGCCGCGTGAATTAGACGACCGTGAAACAATATTTATTAAAAAAGGAACGCACTTGATAAATCGGAAAATCTTTCATAAATGCTAATACAACCCTGGTTACGGTCAATTTTTCGAAAATATGCAACTAACTACCTGCCAGTCGTGGCGATTTCTTAAATACGAGGGACAATTGTAGATTATAGGAAAGATATAGATATAAACATTTAGCTTCGATATGCATGCGTGATATAATTTCGTTGTTGGCGACTTGGTTGACAATGGGAGCCCACGTGTTCTCGAAACATATTTACCGAATTTATTAAATCAATTTGTGGTGCGGAATTCCCGATATTGTCTATTATATATACCAGGCCTCAGTCTTTGCAATTCTTCACGGATTGGGTGTAGATGGCAGATCTTTTTTGGGTGATAATATTTGGAACTTTTTAAAATGAATGTTTATGAAATACGCAAGACAAATATAACATTGAGAAAATCAAGTATTTTTTCGCAATTCTTCTAAATGCCTCCCTATTGTGGACGTCCTAAAACTACCAAACTATTCGTAGAAATGGTTCACAATTACTACATAAGGCATGATCGGGTAGATCACTGGTTCGTACCTGTAGTTAAGCAAAATACTACAAAAATGTGCGAAAAGTGACGTCAATCTCCAGTTTATATATCAAGAAATCTTGGCAAAAACGCATTATGGGTTATCCGGGTGGCTGTTATGATATTTAACTCTCTGCAAATATATGTTGGCCGGTACTATATCACTAAATACTGGCGAACAATAAAGAAAGTTTTAACAAATATATTTATCCCTCTTCCTTCAACATGCTATATCATCAAGAATCTATATCAAGCCCCCTTTATTTCGTGTATGCACACATAACATGCGCACTGTTGTTTTGAGGAGTAAAAATGTTAAGAGAAACATTACTTTAATCCACTACAACCCTGGGTAATAATTTAATTTCGCAAGAATCTGAGATAACATCCCCTCTTGACGGCCAATGTTTATACTCACTCCCCTATATACGTAGTACAGAAGACGGGCCCGACTTCGCTTATTTTCATCTCCGACAATTCGTGTTTGCGCGGTTCGGGAGAAATACGTACTTCAGAATGGTAATTTGGGAAGTCGAGCGGATCAATTGCGCTCTTGAGCGTTAAGTACTGCCGGGTTGTTTTTGTTTAGACGCAATGTACAGGTTCTCCTCAATTAACGACCGATATCCATTCCTATCTGTTTGGTTTTTAAGCAAATCGGTCGCTAAGTAATGAGTTTATGCATCGGAATCGTAAATCATAACTGCATCCACGAGGCAATACTAAAAACAAGCAATAAGGTCGATTTTGGATTTAGTTGTAACAATGAATGATCGTTAGTAGAGTAGGTCGTTAAATTCGGTGTATCTGTATATGTGTGCAACAACATACGTAGCATAAGCTTTAACAACGATGTTTAGGGCTGAATATTACTGCCGGAGATTATGCTATTTAGGCATTCACGTTTAATTAAATTACGTGGGAATGCTTTATGATATTCCATGGGTTTTTAGCAAACATACGCAACATAATATTTGTGTGTGGATTGTATACAATCTTCCCTACTATTTTGTGGGGGAAAGTTGTGTAGATCGCTAGGGAAATATATATTACGAAATTTACAATTATAGTCGCAATTTTTTGTACGTTTCCCATTCAATAAAATATAATTGGATTAATTTTGTGCAAATTATAAAATTCTGGACGAATAAAATACAAGTCCTTGGTAAAAATATTTGTAATACTAACATGATGTGAGATATAATGGACATGCTCATATAGGATCTCTAAATATTTACTACACATTAAAAAAGTACGTTTTTCTTTCGATGAGGCGTATAGGTATACAGCACGGTAGTAAGCTCCTTAGGTAGAATAATGGTGTGACTACAGCACTATTGTAACGTTAAAAATGAATAAATAGAAAAAAACTAATATCATGTTGTCTCACATCAAATTTTTAGACGTTTTGACCGGAAGTTGACGATACAGCCTACCGAACGAACAATAGGCACCTCTCCATCATACACTAATGAGGCAATAGTAGCCCGAAAAAGCTGTCTATGCCTGAAAATGTGTGTTCCTACACAATCTAATTTGTAATCCAGAGAGTATATTTATATATTTTTCATATATTTATATACTGCAATTGAACTTTACATGCCGGATATTGGCAGCTTTGATCTATTCGAATTAATAAACATTTCGCAGAACTGCACCGTGCGATCATAATCGCCTTTATGCAAGGCTTGGGGTAAGCAATTTAACGTATAGACCTTTAGGTAATCGCTGTAGACTTGAAAGGGTAATACCCATAGTAATAACACTTTTCTCTGGCTCCGACGCCCGTTTTGTACAATACTCTGAACTATTCGCTTTAACCCGTAGGGCTTACTTACTACTTACTCACTTTGCTTGGTTCCGTTCGGAAGATAGGGCCCTTATAAGTCTCTTCCATTCATTTCTATTTTGTGCCAACGCCTTTGCTTCCCTCCACGTTTTCTCTACTTCTTCCAATTCCCTATTCTTTATTAATAAGCCTTTTCCAGGTTCCTGCTGATCGACCACGACTCCTTCTGCCGATCGGTTGATATTCCAGTGCTTGGCTGGTTATCTCGCTTTCATCTTACCTTGATGTATGTCCAATAAATTTCCATTTTCTTCTCTTTATGGTTTGGACTATCGGTTCTTGGTGTGTTCTTTGCGATTGGTCTTTATTTAATGTTCGGTTTGGCCAGTATATTTTTATTATTTTACTCGGGCATTTGTTTATAAAAAATAGGAGTTTTTGCGAGTTTTCTTCCCAATGGTCCATGTTTCTGACGCATAAAGTATAATACTTTTCACATTGGTGTTAAAAGTTCTTCTTTTAGTTCGTGTAGATAGTTCATTTGATCTCCAAGTTTTATTTAGCATATAAAAAGTGTTATGCGCCTTATTTGTTCTCGTGTTTATTTCTTTTTCCCTGCTTCCACTTTTCTCCAAGATACTCCCCATGTAACAAAATTCCTTCTACAGATATTCCCATTTCTCTTTGTGTATTTATTTTTATAATTTTTTACTTATTTATATTTATTTATAGTACAACCTTTTTTGCTTCCTTGGCCAATTTTTCGGGTTTCTTTGCATGTGTTGCCTTTTCTCAGATATGAGCCATACATCATCAAGGTTCTCAAGAAGACCAAAAGCATTCCAACTTATTCCAGTTTTGCCTTTCTTGGCTTTTTCATGATCCAGTCTACAAGTATTAGGAATATGGTGGGCGACAATACACAGCCTCGCCTTACACCACTCTCTATATTTATTCCTTCTGTCCTTTTACCATTGTGTATTATCTGCGCCCTATAGTTCTCGTAAAACACCTTCATTATTCAAATAAATTTCTCTGGAATCCCATACATTCCGAGAATCTTCCACACTGTTTCCCTATTCACCTTGTCGAACGCCTGTCTAAAATCTATGGAATTTATATACACGTTGCTCTGCCATTCAAGCGATTGTTCTATTATAATTCTGAGGGTATTTATGTGATCTGTGCATGTCCTACCGCTTCTGCAACCAGCTTGATTCTGTCTTACTTCTTTATCCACTCCTGTCTTCCCCGTAAGGTTTAGGGCGACCAAGCTTCCGTATTCTGCAAGCATTTGCCGTCGCGTCAAATTTCGTACTGTTTCCAAAGATACTCGGAGGAATTTGTGAACTACCTGCGACAACCTTATTTTTCTGAATATTTCTGCAAATTGCCGTGTATGACTCCCCAAACACCAACTATATACAGTTACCATCAATCATCTCTGAATGTGCCATATATTTCCCATTATAATTGTTAGTATTTCCTACGGCAAATATAGCGAACTAGCACGCACGAAATATCATGCGTGCTTAATAACTGTGCAGCACCACTGCGTCATAATACCAATTATATCAATTACTATTAACTTGCCAAACGCGGTCCTATTATTTCCACTACGCCCGTCACTACTGAAAACGATCAAAGTAATTCAGCCCTCGTAAAGGTCTCATTACCAGAGGAGATCAAACGCACGTTACGCAAACATCTGCCAGTTGCGGTTACCATTACAGATTAAAGACGGTACTATCGATTCGATGGCAGCGGCAGAGGCCCCGTCTACGAACCGTGTTAGCTGCCGTATTTAATTGGAGGCACCAATACACACTACTTGTGTTATTGCGAACAAGAGCGGGCTTGCCCGGTTGTGTTTGGACGAGATACAACGAGGCTAAGGGTCCGAAACTATTAACTATACATGGAAATGCGTGTAGTGTAGTACTAGTAGCAAGATAGGAGGAACTTGTAGCACTCCCAAAGGATTATCTAACGAATCTACACCTACGAATTTACCGGCGTCGAAATAGCGTAATCGGTAAGGTTGTTCGATATAGCGTTTAGCCCGTTTACGGAATGTTCGCCGGACGTTAAAACTGGTTAAAATGGGTATTAGGTAGTTGGCACTTTCGGAGGCAATAAATAGAATCTAATATGGGATCCGTGCTCTATACCCAACATTTTCGCCTCGCTCTCGGAAGCTATTTAATATTTCAAATACGAATTAACTATCGGTATTGGAAGCTCAGACTACTTAATTACGTAATAGCGCTAGTAAAATTTTGTCGTACCCTAAATGGGTCTTAAAAATTTTCAACATTTTTAGATGGTTTTTGATACATTTTCTCATACAACAAAACCAGTGGATGATAATCTGTCTTTTCCAAGGGAGAAAAGAGCGCAAGATTCATACCGAACAAATATTAGAATAGATATATATATCAATATATAAATTAAAAAATAAAACATTAAAATATCAATGTATGATACTGCATGGGTACATTATTTTTTACCAACATGAATTATATGCGCATATACATAAATTAATTAATAAAAATGTTATACACGCACATAATAACATTAGGATCACACAACACAGCTAACAGCATTATCTTCACGCCAGAGTATTGGATACAAATAGTTTTACAGATTCCTGTTTTGACATTATTTTTTCCTTAGAATTCATCTACGCCGTAGAATGCGTTCTCCATCAAAAAGTTCTTCACTCGCCTGTTAAATTGTCCATTTGACAATTGCTTCCATTCTTCCGGAGTAGTTGCATAGTTTTCGTCTTAGATTTAGGTGCTCTGATGAGTTTAGTCGTACGTAGTCGGTTTGGAGCTTCAGGCGTTGCCTCGTGTTATGATCGTGGATGTCACGTCTTCGTGGAAGGTGCTGCCTATTCGCGTGTATCTCTTTTAGCGGCTGCCATATGTACTATTCGGAGCAGTTTGAAAGTTGGTCTAGCCGCTTCCCTTGGAGAAGCTTCCACAGTTGCGCAAACTGTCCTTTTCTGCGCCAGTACAACCCTGTACATATGAGTGGAGTGTCCCAATGGACGAATGCCGTAAGCAGCCTTCGCATGGAATATCGCGTTTCACCGAAGTTGCGGCTACGACTGTGCTAATTCTTCTTATACCGAATATTGCTGATTGCAAGGAACTGACTAAGTCGCCTATGTGCTTTTCCCAGGTTAGTGAGCTATATAAGGATATTCCGAGGTATCTAGCTTCACCAGGTCACGCAGGTCAGCATGGCGTCGGCTGGCTTTAAAATTCATTTTGACGGTCTTTACTTGATTTAGCATTAGTCCGTTCGAAGCAAACCAGTGTTCGGCAGATTCAGCGGCTTCATCTACTTTGCGTCTCATCATATCAATATTTGTATCTGATGATACAGGTACAGTGTCGTCAGCGTATTGGATTGTGTGCGCAGTTGTATTTCACGTCAGATCATTCAGAAACACAATAAAAACAGGAGCCAGAGGATATTTAACTGCGCAAATCCGGCTTTCTGACTTCTTAGCTGACTTCGCTCTTCGCCAATCTGTGGTTATGTAGGTATGAACTTACCAACTCCATAGCAACATTCCTAAATCCATAGTGTTGCATCTTATCCACGAGGGTGTTGTGCGACATGCAGTCGAATGCTTTACTTACGTCACAGAACACAGCACCACAGTTCTGATGATTTTCCAGGGCGAAAGAGACATACGTTAGCAAGTCCAAGATAGCGTCTACCGTACTTGCTTGTCTTTCAAATCCGTATTGTTGAGGTGTCAGGTATTGATTATTTTCAAGGAAGTTTACGATTCTGATTGGCATGACAAGTTCTATAATTTTGGAAAAGACCGGCATAATGGACATTGGCCTGTAGTTAGGTGGATCTAGCATAGTCCCTTTTTGTGCACCGGTGTTATACGTGCTATTTTCGGTTTTGACGAGAATACTCCACAGCAGAAGTACGCATTGATAATAACTGCCAACGGTGCTGTTATTGCCGGTGCTGCGGATTTTGAAGCAGCGGTTTTGCAAGAATAAAACTTTCTAATGACTTTGAACCAATCAAATCGCTGCTGTTTTTCCTAGCTCGCCCATCTGTGAGGCAACCATAGAGTGTAAACTGTTGCTACTCGTAAATGATCATGCAGAATTGTATATAAAGCTAAAGCAGTATTGTCCAATATTTCTTGAATTTGTCTATATAAAGTTATATGGTGTTTTGACTCAATTAGTCCTTCTACCGCAGCTACATTCTCTAGAGTTGTCGCCGATAAAACCGTGGTGGTTGATTTTATACTCTAAACTTATATAATTAATCTCGCTATGGAAGACTGGTGGTCCAGGGCGAGATTTATCATATAGATTACACACACAATATCGGATCACTCCTGGCCTCACAATAGCTTTATTAATGCAGGGCATAATCAATCTACTGCGAGATCTCAAATTCAAAATTATATTTCTTATTCCTAAACTTGCTTTAGCCAAGCCCTGTTTTACTTCGACAGGTCTCGATTATACTGATTTGGACTGCCAGCTTTGAGATCATCTTTTTGTCTTCCAACATTTCTTTTCCCGTTTGGTTTTCCATCGCGTACTATTTTCGGTAACCTGTGGAGTTACATTCTCTCTACATGTTGGTTTCATTGTTTTCTTCTGTGTTTCTTGATTACGTTACTCTATCCCTTAGGGTGGGACCTGCGATAGCTCTTAGTGTAGACATCTCTGTTATTCTAGCTAATTGCCTTATTTTACTCTTTTCTGACCTAGCCATTACTGGTCGCACTACTTCGCCACTATTTCCAATTTGTATCTGGCCGGATCCTTTGAAATCATCATACATTTTGTTTTAGTTTTCTATGCTTATGTGTTGTGGCAATACTTCTCATTTTCTTGAGACGAAATTTACTACTTTGAAATCAGTATTGCTAGAAGATGTTTTATACAAAAATTTCAAAGTATTTTCTGTTTGTACACTAAATAGAGCCGCTTCACAAAATTTCACAACTTTGCCAACAGAGGCTATATTAAAGTTAAAAGAAGTCGCGTTTACTAATTCTTTCAAATCATAAGGGTCATCATAGCTCAATGGCAACTCCATAACGCGGCGTTCAATGATTTTTTGCTATTGTACCGGGCTGATTACCCGGCGATTTATTAGCACAATTTTAACATACTTCTGAGTGCATTAGCGACCTGAAAAATCTGCATACTTGCGTGTTCGAGATGACAGGAGTATATTCATTTACTTTCCAGCAGTGTATCTAAATTGTCAATTATAACGTCGGTTTCTTTAACCATGTTACAGACCCAAAATCTTTATTACCGGTTTGTAACAATAGCTTTACCTTACACCCAAGGGTATCTAGGGTTGGATTATTATTTTATAATACATTAGGATTGTAATATTGCATCTCTTTATGTATATATGTTCACTTCTTTGGAACTGCGTATATGTTTATTGTTAGCGACGGGCGCAAATCATTCGAATGATTTTGCGGTCCGAACGATATTTCGCAACTGTAAATGAAAGATTTTGTCTTAAAGAATGATTCATATATCGGTGTGTAATTAATGTATTGTATGTAGACTTATATATGAAGTACTTAATGCATTATAATTGTATTTCATAGGATGCCGTTATAATATTTGTAGGTACGATAGCAGAATTTTGTTATATAAAAATACATTTGATATTGAAAACAAGATTAAAGCTGGTTGAATCCAATTAAGTTAAACATTCCAAATGCCTATAGTATATTATGAATGTAGGTGTTAATGGTTTTCTTCACCAATCTTGTATATTAATTATATATAACGGTTCCACATTCCATTGAAGTTTTTTTATAGGGTTATATAAAAGAATATTTTAAACCTTTTTTTTCTTAAAGAAGTATTTATCAAAGATATTTTATATAGTTGTCTTACATTTAAATATTAATTACTATTATTAGCCATTTATGGTGATTTTAATTAAACAAATAAGATTAATTATCCATAGCCAAAAAATATTATTTATACCCAGGAAGTACGCATGAGTCATAGCGCTTTTCTTTGCGGTATATTGCATTGTAAACAGAATTTATTATATTAAGATGAACACCTGCACTTTTTTTGGAAATACCTAAGATTTATTGTTTACCATGCAACTCCGTTGAACTTAGATTTTTTAATAGCAATATGCATCTCTGGCAAATGTTTATGTGTAGCCAGTTTTGTAACAAAAAAAAAGCAGCTTTAGGATAAATATTCTGTATATTAAATCACTCTTCATTATTCTTTTACTAAAATTTATATAGTGAGAACGAAATGGTTGGAATAAATTCCCTTGAAATTCAGGTGGTTTTTCTTCTGGGAAAAACGCGGGGATCCCTTTACTTTTGATTGTAGTTGCGGTTTTTTATTATTGCATGTATACAGGGTCACCCAAAAACAAGTTAAGACAGCTCTTTTAATTTTAATTTAGATATAAACAAAAATTCCTTATAGACAATTACTAATAAAAGTAACAAATACAATTACATTATTAATAAAAAGCATAAAATAAAAAAAATAATAGGAAAAGCTTTACATGAAACGCATTAAAAAGGATAAAAGTTTTTTCTAACCCCTATTGGTTCACCCCACACTAAGGATAAAACTTTTTTTTATACCTTTATAAAGCTTAAGTTTTTTCTCGTAGTGTGGATGAATCAATAGGGTTACATCTCAGTGTGAGGTGAACCAATATGGTTAAGAACTAAAAAAACGTAAGCTTTATAAATTTACAAAAAAAAGTTTCATCTTTATGTGGGGTGGACTAATAGGGGTTGGAAAAAAACTTGTTTTATCCTTTTTAGTGCGATTTATATAAATCTTTTCTTTTTATATATTTTTTAAATATATATTTATTTCTCTATTAAGGAATGGAGATTATCTCCTTCATTTTGTGTATGGCCAATTATTAATAAGTATTTATGTCTGATTCACGTTGCCCCTTAACACACTCAATAATGGACCAGTTGCTCATTTAGGTGGCAAAATGCGTCAAGGTAATAGCGATACAAGTGGCATCTAGCGGAGAACGTTCATATTAACTTTATACTTGTTTTATTTACAAAAAAAAAGTGTTATCAAGAATGGGTTAACTCAATTTGGAACAAAATTAACTTTTGCCACTATTGCAGCCATGAGCATACTGTTCATATAGTTATTGTAGGTGTCAAAGCACGCTTAAAAGTTGAAGTTCATTGTTCTATAGTCATTTCTAAATGACGATAACATCTTAATAACTGAATCGCACGATAGCTTTGGGAGAAATAAAGTTGTTGATGTAAAACTGTTCAGCACGCACAGAATTATGACTTCATATACTTGTAACCTACGATAAAGCCTTTCGACCGGCCTACGTATATTTTATTATATTCTGTATCTTATTATTTCAAGTGAGAAATGCCTCAACCCAAGATAATTCTTTCCATACGGAATTTTCACTTGCAAAACACGAGAAAATCCTGATTTAGGGAAGTCAAAAAGTTCGTATCGTTATCAGTTCACGCTTCGCTAAACAACATGCATTGCAGCATCGATTCTGACGCTTCCGGTAAGCGCAAAAACTCTCCTGAAAGCGGATACTGAGGAAGGAAGCTGTACGTTGCTAAACTAAGGTTTTCCATTGCTTCGCTTCCGCGTCTCAAAGATCGGTCGATATTCCCTATTGTCCCTGTAATGGTCGGTATTGTCAGCGATTGTGGGAGTGAAAGAACGCTCGTTAATCTCGAATAAATAACGATAGAATGTTCGTTAATATCCGGGAAGTCTTATAATTTATAAGTTGCGGTAGAAACCACAAAGCTGGCAACAGTGATGTTATACAGATGTTTGAGTTTCAAGATCCGACAGGTTGGAAGTTTAACATTAAAATCAAGATGTCTGGACGTGGGATATGTACGCGTTTCTTTTGGTTTGTTGGTCTTCCTCTTTGGATTCTAAAAACGAAATTATTTACGCAAACTAACCCTCACAACACAATTTGTACCATTCGGTAATACGGTTAACAACGGGAATCCAAGAATGAGACACATTTATCCCGAATTAATCATTTTGTTGCGAGATGAGGAGTGATATTGTATTTACAATTTATACAGATTATTTGCACTTCCTGTCGTAGCATTACAAAACTAATGATTAGAAATAGTGGACACAATATTTATCAAAGCAAGTGAGGACAAATCTTACAAGGTAACAACAATAATATATTAATCACTCGAAATATTTTATATTAAAGTCATTATTAAAAACAATAGGTAGAAGAATGATACCGTGATCCCATATATAAACTTAAAAATATATTATACATATCTAAAATTTAGAAATAACATCTGAAAAAGATATTTTTCCTGAGTGCTCAAGCGTGAAAAGTACGCAGTTCATAAACGTGATTTTTAATCGCTGAAGTTAGCGAATATAAATTTGCAAATCTAAAGAGCGGAAGGTATAAAACAGGCATAAAAGATGCACAACATGCCATGCCTTTAGGGGTCGCACTGCCTTAGGAATTGATTATTAATATGAGTTTTAGAAAACCATTGCACATTAAGCGACTTTGCAAGTTATAAAAAGAAAGATTAGATTATGCAGTCTGTTCACCAAAACACGCAACAAATGGGAAAGATTTTTATTATTGATTTTGATTACTAATTTCTTTTAATTCTTCCACACTATTTTATGAAGGTATGTATTTTTTTTCTCTTTTCATTTGTCCAATAATTAGTTAGTGTAACTAACTGTTGGACAATAAATACCTATTATTACTATTGTACAAAAAATGTTAAAGACAATCCTTGTCCTTCTTTCAAAACGTATTATTTTACATTCAAGGTTACTTTAAGATGTGTAGTTTTACCATTATCAAAAATCTGTCACCAGCAGCACCTCTTCAACTTTCTGAAAAATTGTGTTGGGTTAATAATTCCTCATATTTTCTACCACATGGTAGGTAAATCTGGTCAATCTTGCATGATAAGAACTTTAGAACTGTATATACAAACAAACGCCAAAACTAAAAAAAAATTATTTGAAAACACGTACTAAAAACCCAAAACAATTAAAAGAACTGTTAGCAGTTGATATGTTTACTAAGTGACAATTGAGAGCGAAAAAGTACTCCCAGATCTGGGATACTTGACTTCTTACGAATTGGTATTTGATTAACATAATAGGGCAATGATACAGGAGTGGTACATCCAGATGGACCTTATTTTGCTCACACTAGGAACTCATAACACGACTTAACACGAAGTGGGACACAACCAGATATTGTAGATATCTTGCAATAAATCTTTAGGTCATGGGCGCAAGCTGCAATTTTAGAATCCAGTTCAGATAATAATTCATTCAAGCAAATGGGAACCTAAATGTGATCCTTGTGGAACAGCAGAACACGCTACATAAGCCACGTAAATGCGATTGCATAACTAAGAATTAATTAAGTAAGTAACCGGATGGGTAAAACTAAGGGTGCTTTGAAGCAGTAATGTGTGGTCCATCGTGTCGAATACCTTCGTATAATTCTATACAGCAAATCATTCTGCTGATGGTGTTGAAGAAACTCGCTGCTAAATTAAGTAACCTCAACCAAATTGGTTAGCGTAGAACGTCTAGATATGAAACCATGTCGCTGAACAGTCAGCAAAGGTTTGACCGTAAACGACACTTGATCATGCAGACCAGACTCAAGTATCTTACCAAAGTTAGACAATATAATTGAGGGTAGTAATTGTGTCTGCTAGAAATGTTTCCCTCCTTAAAAACAGGTGCTATTTCAGCTATTATCATAAATCGCTGAAAGCGAATTCAAAAAAGTAAATTCAAAAAATAATATATAGATATGAACTGCGTTAGTCTTTGAAGATTTTCATTAAAGAAAAAATATTTTAAATTCCCAAATATACCCAAATATCGAACTTTAAAGTTAAAATCTAAAAAGAAAACGCGTTTTGGCAAGTTCTAGCTTGCGTGATCGGGTAGCATTCGTGTTCTTTCGCCGATAACTTCAAATCGTTATCCTTATATCTTCATGAATCAGGAATCAAATAATAATAATTAAAAAGTATGAGGATTAAATTTGTTTCTGCGTCTTATGTATACTTATCTACTCTGCAATTATTGTCCACACATAATTATTCTTTTTAGAATGTTTAAAAGTACATGCAAATAGGTGGAAGGGAAATTAAGGGAAAGGTAAAAATTGAAGAGGATACTTTTGAAGCTGTTAGCA
>JARFOC010073081.1:0-15867 GCA_031763485.1 Osmoderma eremita | reverse complement strand
ACACTAGATTGGTCTATAAACCCACCAAGTTTCATTTAAATCGGTGAGACACACTTGCCTGCCTTCCCTTGTAAGCGGCCTTTTCATTGGTCTGCGAGATAACCTCTGCTGCCATATAAAAGTAAATTTAGTTATATATAATTTTTAATATGTGTGTAAGTTTGTATGAGTAAGTTTGTTTAAATGATGACAAGCTGTTAAACCTTATACCAAGTGATTTTAAAAAATTATAACGTACATTTATAAGAAATTTACACCTGAAAGGGAGAAAAGAAAGAAAGATGACGTACTATTTTTTGGCTCTTGATATCAATAATCTCTTGTATTCCGATGTTACTACCAGATCTGGGATAGTTTGTAAGGCATTCATGTTTTTTAACCGATAGTATTAACGTATATATCAATAAAGAATTAAATTTAGAATATCATGATAGGCTAGTTAACTTATTAGGGAATAATACAGACATTATAGCCTGGGATTCATCAAAACTAGGATTTACGGATTTGGTAGAAAGTTGACATAGGTGAGAGTCCACCAGTGAAAAGTAGACCAAATAGACCAAAAAAAGAAATTATCCACGAACAAGTTAACCAAATGCTTCTACTTATATAACAATATTACACCGTCAGACAGCGAGTATGCATCGCCAAAACTTTCATATTTTGTGTGGACTACCGGAAACTGAACGCTATCACTACCAAGTGTGTATCCATTCGCATTGATTGACGATATTCTGAACTTTTTAGGAGATAACAATTATTTTGGCACGATAAATACGAATAGTGGCTATTGGCAATGTGGTATTAAGGACCAGGACAGACATAAAACCGCGTCACACTCCTGATGGATTATACGAATTTAACCGATTATCTTTTGGTTTGTGTAACGCTCGCAGCACTTTTCAAAAGTTAACCGATACTGTATTGAGAGATTTAAAATGAAAAGAGGTTGTAATATACCTAGACGATATTATTGTGGTCAGTAAAACTTTTCAAGAACATATAAAGAGACTCGATAATGTTTTCAAGTGTATTAGAAAGGCAGGCCTAACCTTGAAAGTAGGTAAATGTAATTTCGGAATGCAACGGCAAAATATTTTAGGTTTTATAGTTTCTGCTGAAGGGATAATGCCCGGCGTCTCCACCTAATATCACGCGGTGACGGGGATGTAACCACTAGAGCTGGTACTTGCTTAAAAATTTAGAAAGTGTATTTCTACTTACCTTTTGGTTGTTACTTTTAAGGTCGGTAGGGTAGACGCAGCCAACTCACCACAATCTCACTTTTATATTTTATTTTACCTATTTCATACACTAGTCTTCCTTATATACTATCCCAGATCTGTCTATGTTCTTCCAGATCATTTCTGATCTTCCCATTCACCTCGTCGGCGCCCTTTCCCCGCGGGCGTCTGATGCTCCGCTAAAACACTGACGAGGTTTCGGTGTAATCGACAATGATCTCGGAATCCTCCACAACTACATATTTTATCATATTTCTTATACAGTGAAACTTCACGTGGCAATACATATATACATTGTTATACTCACAATGTAACCCAAAAAAACAAATCTGTTTTCTAAAATATTATTTTAGGATGTTTCGTAACTGCTTATTTATTAGTTTAAGAATTGTTTTCCTTTAAGATATTTTACAATGCTAACAACTAGCCAACATCTGAGCGCATTCACGCATTCTTTAGTGTTCCTTTTATTTTCGAAAATGTCGAGAGTACGAGACGTCACCACTTTCACTACCCCTTGTAACATGCAGCCCTAATCAGGTTAACAAACAGAGACTCTCTTCTTTCGGTACGTATAGATATACATTTAAATGTTGTAATTGTAAATTATATTTAATCTCTCTTGTATTAAATATAGTAGTGGCAGATATCATTTTGGTCCGAATTATATTGCTAATTTTCTGAAGGAATGCATACGTAATTGTCCCGTGATTCAAACATCGTAAAGGTTTGTTTTCGTACAATATTTTTAAATGCATATTTGTCGGTCTGCGGTTAGTTGAACGCTTAGCCAGTCCAGGTCATTCTGCAATTCTTCTTCTGCAGAAAATTCCCAAATAAAGTCAGTTCGTTTTGGTTCATTCGCGACCAAACAAGTTGATCTTCATCCGACCAGGACAGACAACGGTTCGTTCTCATCCGTCCAGGGCATAACGTGAGTTCCTTTTAGTCCACCCAGAACACATAAAAGTTTATCTCCGTCCGATCAGGACAAGAGAACAGTTCGTCTTCGTCCAACCAGGACAAGACAACGAACTCTTCCTCTTCATCCGTAAAGTAAAAAACAAACCTTCCGCCTTCGTCTGGTTACAGGGAGTGTAGTTTTCTTGCCATAAGTACCATGTGGTACGTCTTAGCTATTACCTTCACCGCTTCAAGTCCATTCTTCAAGTTAGGAACCCCTAAGTCGTCCATCCATGACTCACGTATTCACACACGGTCAAACAGTCAAGTATTTTAACTCAAGAATTGTTTTTTATTTTAACGTTTTCTGAATATAAACATTACAGGTGACCGAACTCATTACCTTACTTTATTACGTTTTTTTATGGGAAGCAAAATACTGAAACCGCTCAATGATGTAAGAAGGGAGCGATGGGAAAGTACGACAGAAAATATGGATTTTACAACCTTCTATACTCACTAGAAAGCCTGTAGTCCCAAGTAGCGCTACATATAAAACAACGGTTAGAAAACGTACCGATTCATAAAGATGTCGAAGAAGCAGTAAAGGAAGAACTTAAAATAATTGCCGGTCGCCTCTTTTCTCTTCCCCTTTCACTAATGTTGAATCGAACAAGGCCATACGAACACTCAAAATGCGAAAAACATGGCTTGTATGGTATATTCCCGGAGTTTATAAAGCACCTAGGACAATCGACAAGAGAATGGCTAAAACAATGTTTCACAGATATATTAAACACTGGACAAATTCCAGCACACCCTTGCTATCCTGAAACCGGGGAAGCCAAGAGACGACCCAGTTAGCTATCGATCAATCGCCTTGCTCAGTGTTTGTTATAAATTACTGGAGGGGCTAATATACAATAGAGTATATCAAACTGTAAACGATATTATTCCGCCAGACCGGGCCGGTTTTAGATCCAACCGAAGTTGCTGTGAGCTAGTGGTCGTCCTAACCTCATACAGCGAATCAGGTTTGGTAACCTGATTCGATGTATGAGAGAACTAAAAACGTCAATAGCATTCGTCGATATGACGGCTGCATATGACACCGTATGGCTAGATGGTCTGATACTAAAATTAAAGAAAGTAGTACACTGTATCAAGCTAACTAAACTGATGGAAACATGTTAAGAAACCGCTACTTCAAAGTCACTCTTGGACAATTAACTAGCAAATCATTCACTATCAGAAACGGATTACCACAGGGATCAGTGTTACCCCTATACTCTTTAATCTTTACATCAGGGGCGTGCCGTAGTGGTTTAGTGGGTTGGTTGCTAGACTACTAAATTGAAGGACCCGGGTTCGATTCCCGGTCGGTGCTAATAACATCGATGGCGTATTTTACGGCCACGGCTCGACTCAGGCTGTAAAAATGAGTACCTGGAAGTCAAATTCTGGGGTAATAAATAGGCGGTCGGCTCGTAGCGCTTGCCACGTTACAGTCCTAGTGTACCGAAAAGGTTAATAACCATGACAGACCACACCCTGCGTCCCCTAAGAGCCTGGAGGCTTATTAAAAGGGGACTATTATTATTATTACATGCCGACAACTAACTCCCAGAAGTTTCGCTCCGCCGATAATATCGCGTTGGTCACTCAAAACAGGTTCCTCGAGGAGGGAGAGGAAACCCTAACGAGAGACTTAGAAAACCTCGGGCGATACTACAAACAGTGGCGTCTATGCCCAAATCCAAGCAAAACCGAAGTATGCGCATTCCATCTTAATAACCGCTTAGCAAATAAAGAGCTGAATGTCACATTCTGTGGTGAAAGAGTGAAACATAACAATTCCCCCAGATACCTTGGCGTTACACTTTACTGGTCCTAAACGTTTAGGAAACATTTGGAGATAACTGGACAAAAGATAAAAACCAGAAACAATATAATTAGAAAGCTGGCTTGGACTATCTGGGGAGCAAAAGCAGAAACACTACGAACGGCGGCTCAATCGCTTGTATTTTCAATGTCAAAATACTGTGCACTGGTATGGTATAAGAGTTCTCATACCAACAAAGTCGACGTACACCTCAGTGACACTATGAGAATCATATCAGGAACCTTAAAGTCCACCCCATTACCTTGGCTTCGCGCACTAACGAACATAGCACCAGCAGGCCTGACGAGACAACAAGCTACTGTTCGCGAATGGAACAAACTAAACGATCCTAAACTCCCTAGAACTCTACCAATCCACATGATATTGGATAATGCTCCAAACTGCCACCTTAAGTCCCGCAAACCCATTTGGCAAGATAAGGTACTCACCCATCACGAACCTTTCCATATCAAAAAAGCATGGAAAGCCAAGTGGACATCCAATCACGATTTTAATCCAATGACCATCTTCGGTTTAATAATTGTAATATTTATATGTCTTGGGATTCACAACTTAGATTATCGATATGTTGAAATAAAGAAAACTGTGCATTTACGTTTTCACAATGTATATATTGTCTTCCTCAGAACTATAATGAAAATATATTTTAAAATACTTAGTTTTGTTAGAATATTACATTTTTTGCAATTAATATTACTTACCACTAAATTATTAATTCCTTGTACATTGTTAATTATTAATTATTTAATTACTAACATTTCAATTAAATCATGTTGAGCTAGTATTAACTATATGTTACTTAATATATTGTATTTCTGTAATTACCTTAACAGCTATTCTAACATTACAAATGGGTTTATTTAACTTTTAACGTTACAAATATAAATGAAACAAATACAAATATCTTAGGCTAAACCGTATAGACAAAGATATATTGTGACACATAATTTCAAGCTATTGATGCTGTTTTGAAATAAATCTATAAGTGTAGGATTTTCCTACTCAGAAATGAGATTCATTGTCGTTAAAGAATATATTTATTTTCGTTGTTTTACTGTCTATGTTTTCAACCTTTCATGTTTGTTGGGGTTATTAATATTTCAATAATCTGGTTAGTGTTTACATCTTGTTGCAAACTCCTTTATTAAAATTTACACACATTTAATTACGCCTCTTTTGTTAATTTGGGTTCCTTTCAGCATTTTGTGTAAAAATATCTATTTCTTCTTAAAACTCCTTTACTTTGCCTTTTCTAGTTGCCCAAACCACATATTAGTTATCATTTTTATGCGTTCTCTATAGACAATACACATTATCGAATTTTTATCTAATTCAATATAATCCATTGACACAAGTATCAATTTCGTTATTAACTCACTCGGGACGTAGCTCCACCTACAGTATTTCAAACGTCTAGGATTAATAATATAATTAATTAAACACCTTCTGTAAGTGTTCTCTGCGAGACTATAATAGCTTGCGTAAACAATACCAACCCCTACATCCACTTAATTTTCCAATTCCTGCTACACAATTAGAGATACCCTTTCTGGAACGTTAGATGAATTTGAAAGCGAGTAAATCTCCCAACTTAGTTCGCTATTTATAGTTCTGTATCACTGTTTGATGGAAGTAATTTCATGCGCAGTACTCAGGCATCCTCATAACCCAGTGTGTGGTATTGTAAGGTGAAATTGCTTACAATGCAATCAATCTAGAGACTATCTATTTCACAGTTGCCTAATTAAAGTTAGTAACATCATGTCCACTTATTTTAAATTGTATCTGCATTTATAAAGTTAAGAGATAAATGACTTGGAAATGTGTAATGCTTCTAGAGATCAGGATGCATTAGTGAAAGCTATTTAGATAATAATGAATATGTAAAACTAGCACAGATGTTATACAGGCTGTATGTACTTCGACTGCCAAGTTTTAGATACGGGATGGGATTAGTTAAAAAGAACAAAGTTTCTTAATGAATGTTTTGCCCATTGCATACGGATATCTAGTATAGTAAGGAGAAAGTGCCAACGTCGGGGTCACGCGGTAGGAATATCAATGCACTCGTATGTATCCGTAAGTAAAACACTAAACTCAAACACTAAAACATAAAAAAATAGCATAGCTACGTAGAACTATGCAAAATTAATGATAATAATAATAATAATAATATATTTATCCTTTAGATCATTGAGATACAATAAATACAAAGCAGTATACGATAAGTCAATCCTTAATAATAAATACAACTTAATATACAAAAGAAAGACTTAGTGAGAGACTCCAACACCACTATCTTTCGGCAGCCACGGCTGATAATTCAACCCAACTTAGAATAGAATTCAGTTAAAGAGTAAAAGCAATTTTCTATGAGGAGTTTTCTTAATTCAAGCTTGAAGGATTTTATGCGTGGGTCTTTAATGGAAAGCGCTAGCTTATTATATAACTTGATGCTAGTGTATATGGGATTATTTTCAAAAAGACTCAATCTATGACCCGGAATAGCGAACCTGTCCCCACCTGGAGTAAAGTACTCGTGATAATCTTTGCGTGGAATGGTCAAGTTGCAACTTTTAAAGTAACAACTTTTAATAAATGTAAGTAAGTCTAATATAAATAGGCAGGGAAGTGGCAGTATATCCAGTTCTTTAAACAGCGGTCGACAAGAGTGTCGTGCAGGGAAACCCATTATAGTTCGCACAGCTTTCTTTTGAAGACGAAATGCCCTTAAACTAAGAGACGCAGCACCCCAAAATACAACAGCATACCTGAGGCGCGACTCGAAGCAAGCATAATAGTATTTTTTTTATTATTTCAACACTAGTAACCTCGAATAATCTGTACAAGACAAAACATGCTTGTGAAAACTTCTTGCATATCATTAATACGTAATTGCCAGCCAAGATGCGCTTCAATGTGCAACTCGTGGAAATTTATGGATTGAACCTATTCAATAGATTTACCATTAATTCTTAGCAATTGACTACTATCAGTATCCGACGAATTTGACGTAAAGTTAATAAACACTGTTTTCAATTTTAAAGAATCACTGGCGAACCAGCTTACAAATTGATCAATGTTTTTTAGCATGCCTCTTTGATGTTCAGCAGCATTTGAGCTAGCTTGCGCAAAACAGTTGTCGCCATATATAATGAAGCTACTCGCGTTATCTACACTAGGTAAATCGTTTATAAAAAGAAGGAATAATAATTCGACTGCGTTGTCTCAATTATCAAATGGTACGGACCCATTTACAGATTTGTATCTAATATGTTCAAGCAGATTAAGATTTCAACCGCTGCCAGATCTGCATGAAAGTTATAATCACTTCTTTTTTTTAAAAATTCACAGCAACGGTTAATTTCACAACCAGTTAGAAATATAATATTTTTCTTGTATTTTGGTACTGCTACTGCACAAACTTCAAAAATTCAAAAAATTACATGATCTCTTGAGATAAAGCTCTCTAACGAATGAGCCTTTGTTTGGAAATTTTTCCCTTTAACTAATTCTACCGGACGTCAAAAACTTGGTACTCAAAATACTGACAGGCTGTATGTGTTTTCAATAATGAGCAGCATCAATAGAAGCAAATCTGACGCAGAGCTAAACTGGCATCCCAGAACGGGCGCGGACCCTCAATCGAGCATGAAATAAAATTCTACTCGGAAAACCGTTTTATTTTCAAGCCCTCCGTTTACAGTACCTTTCGAGTATCAAACCAGACGTTGTAATCCGTTATCGGAGTTTGACAGCTACACGATGTATTCAGTAATCGCTTAGCAATTGTTCGTTGCCAAGTACACGGTCGTCCGAATGTAAAATCGATTAAAGGCTAAGCTTTAAAATGTACAATTACGTAGGACTTATATATTGGGAGTAGTTTCATCTAGCAATAACTTCGAGCTAGGTGTAGTTATGAAAATATGATAGATAGGGCTATTATGGAAACAATGTATGATATTTCTAAAACACTGGTTGTGACGCGTATGTGATTAAAATTCAAGCCTGTGAAATACGTTGTTTGAGAGGGTTGGTGGGAATGTTCAAAGGAGATCATTTGAACGTTAATTTGATCGTCCTTCTAAATGTTAACAAAGATACATGCTATGTCAAAATTTAGAACGCTTGGTTCGAAATAATTCAATGGAAGTCCACACTTCGTATGTACTATCAGCTTCAACCATAATGTCGTGCGTCTGACAGGAGTGTAACCGACCACTTCACGTTAAACTATGACATTACTATGACATTATGCTTATAGAAAGTGAAGCGGTCGGTTACACTTCTGTCAG
Organism: Osmoderma eremita; assembly: GCA_031763485.1. Taxonomy (NCBI): domain Eukaryota; kingdom Metazoa; phylum Arthropoda; class Insecta; order Coleoptera; family Scarabaeidae; genus Osmoderma; species Osmoderma eremita. The sequence continues at coordinate 7,519 of JARFOC010073081.1, read as the reverse complement.
ACACACGGCATTATGGTTGGAGCTGATAGTAATAATAGAATATGACTATACATTCTTAAAAGAATAAAAGTCCCTCCAGTTAGGAGATCCATTTCTCATGGTGGATCAATCCATTATGCCATGAATGTTTCTCCTCTATAAGCTGTTGGTGTGTGTTTTTTGCCTCGTCCACAATCTTCTGTCACATTTTCATTTCCATTCGTTTCACTCGCCAGTCAGTAACTTTCTTCTTCATTGCCTTAACTATGTCTTCGTCTCTTATTTTTTCTTTGATTTCTTGGTTGGTTAATCCTCTTATATCTCCATTTGATATTTTGGTGGATTCATGAACTTTCCTCAGAATTTTCCTTTCAAAAACTCTTAGACTCTTCTCTCCTTTATTTGTCAGACACATTACTTCAGAAAAAAATTGCGATCAAGTTAGCATGTTCACGTTTATTAAAACGTAGAGTAGAGTGTTTTATGACAAAGCTAATTATTTCAACAGATGCAGTATACAGATTTTTCCAATATCATTTAAAAAACTTTACATCACTTCTAGGTTCATCTACTGGATTCTACATAATAGTATTTCTTCGACAGTAAACGCACACCTTATTATAAACCTTATATGATTCTGATTTAGCAAGTATTAGATCTCTCTCATTGCAACCGTAACTTGTTTTTGGAGTAACTTGTTACATTTTCTGTTATGTTTGTAGTTGTTCAAATGTTTTTTTTTAATTTTCAAGTATCAAATATACTCTTCATTTTAGTATATCCGCAATGTTATCCTCAAAGGACTTCTCCAAATTAACCAAATCACCCACTTCACCGATTTGTTTCCACGTTTTCCATTTTTCATTAAAATAAAAGAAATACGCACCAATTAATAAATATTTCCTCTTAAAGAAATTCCAAATAATAGTTTTCAGCGAACAACTGTTTAGTTTATCACATATGAAATGATCATGTTTACTTTCCAAGTTAGTTAATCGATCGTGTTACCTATCGCTTAACGTAATTTACGCAGAAAAGGCGTATTCGAAACATTCTCCGGGACTGGTAAAGAACAATCGGGAAGCCAATAATTATCAGAAAAGCGAAATTATGGCCCTCCCTTTCTTTTTCATCGCATCCAGGATAATGTAAGAGGAAATATGCGAAGATGACACACTATATGAGAAAGTGGTATAACTGTTTGAGTGGATTTAGATTCTTGAGAGAGATTAAAGGGACCACGCGAATAGGCAGAATAAGAAATGGAATTGTGCTGGAACAGTTAGAAGCGAAGCCTTAAAATGGGTAATCGAAGAGAAGCAACTAGGCTGGCTGGGTAACTTATAGAATGGAAGACGATAAAATTTGTAGAAGAGTAGATAAGGCGAGAAAGTAATGAAAAAATAAGCTAAGAAGACCTAAAAGGTGATGGGAAGAACAAGTGAAGTTGCATCAGGTAGGGGGATCCAATGGAACTACGTCAGACTTCTAACTCAATACACAAAAGCACCGAAAACGAAAATAGGAACCTCCGACATTCTATCCTATCAGTGTAAGGCCACATAGATTAAATAAAAAGCGACTAGATTTCCTTTTGTTAAAATTTATCAAACGCCTTTTTCCTGTTTAAGAAACTAACATATGTAATTATGCAAACGTCTTTTTTTTAATCCATAGCTCCTAAATGAGAAAATTGAACAAATGAATTTCATTTGGGTTACCTGACTAGCGTGGAATCAATTTCGATTACATATAAAACTTATTCTTTTCGTACAATATCTTAAAGATCAAGTAAAATCCATTTCGAACTCATTTCCTCACTCCCACATTACTTTTACAATCCTGGATTTTAATTTAATTCAACTGCCAGGCAACGGGCGGAGTCGGTAGGGCACTTTTTGGTCTCGTCCGTGATCTCTAATAAAACACAATAGCGTACGACCGCTCGGCAGCTCCAGACGCAAATATAAAGCTCGCGTCCCGGATCAGCAACAGTTGCGGGAAATTATATTTCGTTGTACTGCAAAACTTTTACGTTCTCGGCGTCTGTCTACTCAATTATAATCCCGTGTGTTGGCGGTAAACCGTACTCCGAACGAAATAAGCAAATTATATTAGAAAACTTGAATAATAAATTACGGTAGCTGTAAAAGCTCTGCAATCAAACCCTGTACACCAAGGCGGACAGGTGATATGATAACTTGAGGTCCCAAGACTCTTGTACTGTAATATCTGTAATTAATAATGTACGAGTGGGCGTTGCTTTCTTATTCTATCAAGGAGATGGGATTTACTTACGGGCGTTAAGATTTAACAACTAGTACGTGTATTAACTAGATAGATATGTATTTTACCCGAGTCAAAAAAATTATATTGGGCTCTTGTGAGTTATGGTAACCGCACAATAATTTAAATCTAACATTCTTCAAGAAGAAGCTTCCAAGGTCGGTTTTAACAAGCGAGGGTATTATGGTGAAATCCGAAGTAACTTTTATTGAACCTGAACCAGCTTTCGGTGTCACAAAAAATCTTTACTGCGGTTGAGCAGCACTAGCACTGACACCATGCAGCAGGACAGGAACACATCAATCAGATGAGAAAACCATTCCAGCATTTCGCGGCTAACATACTGTCTCTTAGCAGAACGTAGATTAGAATAATTACGTGTCCGCTTACTAAAGACGGCAATCTCAGAAAATATCTACAGAAACACAACTGGGTAGACCAGGTAATGACCAGAAAGGACCTGCCTCTTACATTATCTTTGAATTGTAGGCATTACGCCATCAGAGAAATGCCCAATTAGGTGCAGTAGACACACTACGCGGCATTCCGAAAAAGGGTTTGACACACCCCTTTGCTGAACCTTGTTAGGGAGGTAGATCTGTTAGATTAATCAAGAAACAACCGAATGCGGAGTAGTACAATAGGCCTCAAGGCCACAGTGTTAAGGGATAAACAGGTCCTCTCATTAGGAAGTAATCAATGAATTAATCCTAGGGGTCTAGAAAGAGGTACAAAAGAGGAAGTCGGAATCCTAATAAGCCTATTGCCTAATCAATATCAAAATATGAATATTCAAGAACGATATGAAAGTCATTCTTCTGTATGGCTAGAAAGCGTGGAAGGTTACCAATAGCCTCACAACCACCTACTAAGAGTTTCTTAGCAAGTGTTCAGAAAAAAATATTAGGCATCATCTGGCTAACGAAAAGCTGTTGGTAGTAACACACCAATGCAAAATTCAGACAGAGAATAAGTAAAGAAGATGGACTAGCAACAAGTACCTGCTTGACTAGAACCCTAGGAGAAGGTGTGGCAGGTGAATACAGAGAGTCACATGTGAAAACTAATTGTGCGAGAGGCCTAAGAATACCTCAAAATAAGATCAGATGGAACTCTCTCACAGAAACCCCATGTCCCATGGAAGAATGAGGGCTACTATATTCATATCACGGCTTCTGTACCTTCACACCACTGCACAATCAGTCCGTAGTCTGCATCCAAACGTCAAAGATTGTGTGTTTTCTTGCAAAGGTACATAAAATTTGCGTTCAGGCAAGAATATTGGTGTGGAGGCGGGACTTGGGCGATCCAAATTACGAAGATATGATACCCTACCGAAGTGGTTTGAGGGCGCTGCATTAGCAATGAAAGTACCTGTAAAATTGACGAATATGTAGAGAGCGAAGGTGATATATGCTCCATGCAGTCAGATTCAGGAAAAGGAGAAGTCAGCAATAGTCGTTAGAATGGTGCCAATTACCACCATTATATGACGATCCATAAATATAGCATATATATAAAGCTTCAATATCTTTTACATTTAAAAACCGCTTTTTATCCATATTTCCCACAAAAAAGAAATATTCAAAATATCCACGCGACAGTTGAAAAGGTGTGTTATATGCACAATACGCTGTGAGCGCCGAGCGTTACAAATCAGGCCCATTGTGTACCTATGACCAGTGTCTTGTGAATATGACATCATAGTTTGGGCTCGAATATTCATATTTATAAACAGAAATGAACTTCGAAAGGTTATGTGCTTTTATAGACTAAACATTCCTTTTTTTATATTATAGCGCCCACTAAAAATGTAAGGCTTTACTTTTCCTAGCTGTCATGTCATTGTTTTTCTCTATTTAACCGATTATGTACCAGTGTCATATATACAGTACAACTAAAATTAAAAAAAAATCCTGTGATGGTACAATGAAAAAATATCATGTTATTGCTTATAATTTGGAATTTTGTAATGTATTTTTGCTTTCTTAGAAATAACTATTCGTTATTACTAAAAAAATTATGAAGTAAGTTCCGATTTTCAGTTCCTTGACTGAGTTCTTATTTTATTTTTTTGATATAAAATGCGGTATATTAAGAAAGTAAAATAAGAAGGGAGTCAAGGAACTGAAAATCCGTTCTTACTTCATAATTTTTTAGTAATAACAAATAACTATTTCTAAAGAAGTAAAAATACATTACAAAACTACACATTATAAGCAATAACATGATATTTGAAAAAAAAAAATTTCTTTATACCATCACATAGAAAAAAAAATTATTTCAGCTGTAGTGTATATATGACACTGGTACATAATGGGTTAAATAGAGAAAAACAATTACATGACAACTAGGAAAACTAAGGCCGTTTTTTGAAAAATAATCTACCGGAATTTTTTTTTATCCTGCAGACTGTCTCCTTTATGCCATCGGTAAGCCGGTTTATCACCGCTTCACGAATCAAACGTACGGCAGCTGGATGAGGGATTTGAACGTCCAGGAAGGTGACAAATATTGGTCCACCAGAGACGGAAATTACACCTACCTGTTCGAATTCGGGAACAAAGAAGTTTTCCGACTAGACAATTACACCAAGTGAGTATCTACTTTTTCCGTTCCAAGAAAACTTACGGACATCTGAATATTGAGTATTTTTAATTTCCTGTTTAAGAAAAGAAAAAAAAGTTATTCTGTACGTGTGTATGCTCCTTTCGAACTTCTGCAGTAGAAAGAGTTGCCTACATCACGCGACCTTTTAAATCTTTTTTGATAAACCACCAGTTCCTGAAAATTTGTGATTCGCAGAACGCGGTTACTTAAAATGGCCACTTTCGGTTGTCATTTCTCGGTTAAGAAGCTAGTTAGTTGCAGCAATTGGAATTATTAGAGGTTGTGTGTATGATCTACAACTTTCCGATATGGTATCTGTGATGGTATTAAGCAGAGATGGGAGGTAATTACTCAATACCTCTCATCTATGCTTAATACCATAATTAGTTCCATTTCTACGGAATTAACGTTAACGCTACTTAATAAATAAACGTTTTTCTATCAACCTTTAGGTTACATTGTAAACTATAGGCAAGGTTATGTTGCAACTCTACAATGTAAGAAAAACATTCCGCGAATAACCTTCTTTTTCAGAAAATCTTTAAATACCATACGTTAACGTTTATTCGGTTACTTCAAATCATTCACGCCACATACTATTAGTAGTAGCCAGACTACTTTCAAATAAAAACTTGTCAATTATTAATACTAAAGTTAAAGAGAAATTTTCAAGTGATTTACCTTATATTTTTTAAAACTGTCTTTTAATACATCTGAAAATTATTTATAATAGTATTTTTAATCAAAAATACCCGAAAAAAAGAAATAGTTAAATTTGTCTCACACCACCGTTCATCAAGTTTTGACCAATGAATTGGGAATGATAAAGATCTGCTCGAAAATGGTTCCATAAAACCTTTCCCAGGAACGAAAGGACATCAGGAGAGAAAGGTGCCTTGACTTTTTGGAATCGATTGAAAATAATGAAAATTTTTTGGAACGTGTCATTACCGGTGATGAGGGTTGGGTGTTCGAGTATGACCCGGAAACAAAACGCCAGGGCATGGAATGGCACAGTTCAGGCTCTCCAAAGCCCAAGAAAGCAAGAATGAGCAAATCAAAGAATAAGAGCATGCTGATTTGTTTCTTTGATAGCTAGGGAATCGTTCACAAAGACTTCGTGCCTCAAGGTCAGTGTTAATCAACATTTTTACCGAGAGGTTCTCGAGAGGCTCCCAAAAAGGGTCATGTATATGAGACCAAACATCAAGAGCGATTGGATCCTGCATCATGAAAATGCGCCTTGTCACACAGCCATTTCCATAAACGGTTTTTTGGCCAGTAGAAATACTTCTGTGGCTCCTCAACCTCCTTATTCACCTGACTTGAGTCCTTGTGACTTTTTCCTTTTCCCAAGATTGAAAATTCATCTGAAGAGACATCATTTTGGGACACTCGAAAACATTCAAACGGCTGTAACCGACCAGCTAAAGGCGATTCCAATATCCGAGTTTCAGCACTGCTATGAGGAATTGAAGAACCGTCTCCATGGCTTCCCAAGGGAGTTATTTTGAGTGAGACAACGCTCAATTGGAATTATATTCAAATAAAGATATTTAAAAATATCAGTCTCATTACTTAATTTACACATTCGCAAATGGCAAGGTATTAATATTTCAGTATAGAATTAACACAATCAGTGTTAGGGTTCTTAGGATAGTCTTTTATAAAGTTCGATTTAACGAATATATTGTGAAAGTATTGGCTGTCTATTATTCGTTCTTGTAGAGACTTTAATAATGAAACTCTGATGAGGACTAGGCAGTCCGAGACAGGTGACTGTACGTGGGAATGTCTGTCTCTGCAAATGCAGTGCATAGTTAGCAGTGTTGTGTGATCTAAATCATTATGTGCCTATATATTTACATTTTTCATTAATGTTTAGGTATATATGCATATAATATCATGGTAAATAGTAAATAACTGGTAGATATTAATTTAAAAAAGTTACCTAAGTTTAGCATAGATAGTTTATACACACTAATAATTCACATTTATGTACCTATACAAATACAAATGATAAATATTTATGAATGTGTTACATAAGCGTCATTAATGCTTTGTCTAGATTGGTAAATACGCTTTACGTAAGAGTTTTCTGAAAAATATATTTATTTTTAGAATATGTTGAATTCCTAATTTTTAAAGAATGTTTTTTCCAGTCTTCAAAGATTGCAAATTCACAAAATAAATATACTAGTAACAATAATTAAAGTACGTGCGTTTACAAAAGTGTTTATCCTTGAGTGTTCTTACAAAAACAAAAACCAATAAGGTCTTCATATGTACCATGTTGGGTGTTAGGAGTTCACAATTGCTAACATCAATTAGAGGAATCTGTTCTTCTTATTGGAATGGTGAAAACAGAAATAAATATATATTTTTAAAAAAATAAAAAGAGAAGCTTCATATAAAACGCACTAAAAAGGATAAAACAAGTTCGTTTCTAAGCCCTATTGGTTCACCCCACATTAAGAATAAAACGAATTTATTTTCATAACTTTATAAAGCTTTTTATATAAAATACAAAATAGGATACGGTGGCTTAAAATAGTAAAAAAATAATAATAAAAAATACCCTTACCACCTCGATAAGTAAAGAACTCCTGGATACGTATTTCGGCAACTAAGTTGCCATCCTCAG
>JARFOC010073072.1:0-15870 GCA_031763485.1 Osmoderma eremita | reverse complement strand
AGAAACAGGAAGAAGTGGAAAGAGATCACACAGCTCAAGGCCTAGATGGCCTGTTTTAAGCTGACTATATATATATAGTATAGGAATATATTAAAGGCATTGTAATTAGTAATTTTTCTAAATTTATCTGGGCAACAAAATTGGACAAATCGTTTTCGAGTAATACATAAACTTGTCTAAAAAAAGACAAAATTTTGACTTATCAAACTTAAACCAATTTTTGGGTCCATCAATTATTCCCATTTCAAACTTTTCAGATGTTTTTTTTTATAAAAGAGAAACTTTTCTAGCCCGGCGCTCATTGATATCATGTGATGTTACAAAAATGGCCAGGCTATTATACAGTTCCATATGTATATTTTTCAAAGATGTATACAAGGAATTAAATTGTCACACCTTGTACATATGGGAACTCTAAAACTTCTACACGTAATATGTGACTAATGCCTTTGCATCACTGTGACAAACTGAATTGGTTCCTCGCAATTTAGCAGACGAGCAGCACCTTCGTTCTTCTCCCCACATTTGTCATTAGCTCTGTTCAGTCGTCAAACCCAATTAACCGACTCCATCCTACTTGAAACGTTTCGCGAATTAATATTCGAAAGTTTCACGGGAACTCCACCCTTATTGGAATATTTTACCCGCTCTCCCGCTTTACCTACCAAAAAATGAAAAATATTCAAGTGCGGCTACAGCCGAGAAGGATTCTAGAGGGGTAATTTTAGCGCACGAATCTTGACTGCCGCTGTCCCTACCAGGAAAAGGAGGTGGATAATCGATCTTGTTATCCCAGTGCCGACGAAAAACCCACCGTCGGATAACCATCGGGCGAATAGTTGAAATCCGCCTAAAGGATGCAATTTAATGGATATTGAAATATGCGCGAGGTTATCTACGTCTGGCTGCGTTTTTGAAATTCCCGTTGATGCCAACGAATTAATGATCGGTTTCTACGTACATAGCTGGTAGCTTTTTTTCTTCTAGTTGGTAAAATTCTTTATGGGTATTCAGAAATGAAAAATAACGAACACTGAACCAAAATGTTTCAACGAAAAAAAAAAAAACTTGGTTTTAACTGCTTGAATGAAATTAACATTGCAGAAATAACTGTGAATATATCTTTTACAAAAACATTGCAACTTTTGTAACATTACTCCTCAACCCACCTCTTTGCACTTACGTTACATCACCAACACTAAGTATACATGGAAACCCTGCCGTTCGTAACTTCTAAAAGGAATCCATAAAAGGCGATAAAAGGCGTTATTTGCCACAGCGTCAGAGGATATGTGAAATAAAAGAGAGTGACAGGAGCTAAAACGAGGTGAAAACAGAAAGAAACGCTCTCGGTAAGGTAACGTAGCTGTAAAGCCGATAATTCAATCTAGGATATCGAAACTGTAACACAACAGAAAGTGAAATGAGATCCAACACAAAGGGATGCTGAACACAAGTTCGTACAGAGATTCCTTATATGGACTGGAAAGTGAAAGGTAGCGTGGCAATCTATACAATTAATACCAAAGTCAAAGAGTAACGAAGAAAACTGATACCGTCAGTTCGTAAATTTCGTTAACAGAGAGTAATGAGAAAAAGGAAAATTAGGAGTATGAGAAGGAGGTAAAAGCATGGTAACTTTTAACAACGAAAGCTCACAATGTGTAAGATACGCACGATCAAACAGTAAAATCACCATAGTTCAAATAGATTTTAAAAAACACACAATTTACGGTTACATGCTTTAGCTATGTTGTCATTAGAAAAGGATTTTTGTTCAAAATGCTATTAAAAACTTTAATTCTAAAGTTATAAATAAGTTTTTGAGTTGCAAAACCGTCGTATAGACTCTATTTTCGACACCCAATAAAATTCAGGTAAGATTATTATAATTTATAGTTATTTTTGTACAACCATTGGCTCAAAAACTCCCCAGCCGTCATTGGGTGCATGTATGACTAATAAAGAAGCAACCTGCTACTTACCATAAAGCTGTTGGTTTGCCAAAGGAGGATTTAATTTTCTGGGATAAATTATATACCAGAACAATCTAGAAATTTCTAATTTTGTTATGTATTTTTAGTTTTGTTCCCATATGTATACTACCCACTTCATGCAGTTTTTGTGAGAAAATCGTTACACTTCACTTCCCCAATTAATTCGGATTACCAAGGTTGTACTGCTTAGTCATTAAACTTCAAAGTTAGCTGATGTATCGGTAAGTATGGTTTTAAATTTAAACTTCAGAACTGTGCGAGCTAGTGACTGTATTACTGAGCTCCAGTACAGCCGCTCGGTTGTTTGGAGTCTCGGCCTGTGTCCCACTCATAGCAACCCTTGGGATGATTTGCAATAAAGTCTGCGACACATCAGCTATGAAAATGGACTCTCCGACTCCAGCACTCCCCCAAGTCTGGAAGCACGCGGAAGTCGTAAACATCCCCAAGCCAGGGAAAGATCCTCTTCTCCCACAGAGCTACCCCTAGATTAGCCTTCTTTCCTACGTGTCTAAAGCAGCTGAAGCCGTCATCCTCGATCGGCTAACCTACGACACCGACGAACTCGGAGTAATCCAAGATGAACTGTTCGGCTTTGGAGCGGGGCTGTCCACAGAACTCCAGCTTCTCCGCCTCTCCGAGGCCGTCAGAGACGGTTTCCAGAGATGAGAATTCGTTGACGCAGTATTTTTCGACTTACAACGTGCCTTTGACACTGTATGGCACCAAGAGCTGATCCACAAGATGATAGTCTTAGGAGTCAATCCCTCCCTAATCAAATTGATAAGATCTTATCTTCAGCGCAGAACCTTCTGCGTAGAAACTTCCGGAATTTGTTCCAGTTCCAGAGATATTCAATCCGGAGTCCCGCAAGGATCACTCCTCGGGCCGCATCTATTCCTGTGGTTTTTATCTGATCTCTCCCGAGAGCCGAACAGTCATCTACACGGCTGGCAGGAACGAGTGGTACGTGATTGCTTGCCTCCGACGATCTCTGTCGTTGGACCACTCGATGGAGAATGGGGCTTAACGAATCCAAATCCGTAGCAGTTGGATTCTCGAAAAGACGAAGCGACCCGACATCCGAGTTGGAAACACCAGGCTATCTTGGAGCCCCGATGTCAAATATCTAGGAATTCACTTCGACCGTCGACTTACCCTGTCGCAACGAATAAACGAGGTTCGAGGTCGATTTAGAAAATCCTGTGTTATAAATCCAATGTTGTGCTACTCTTAGGGCTGAGGAGTTCCCTCCACCTAAGAAACAAGTTGCTAATATACAAAACTATCCTCAGACCGGTCCTTTTTCATAGAAATACGTATATAGTATCATAGAAATATGAAGGAGTTTCTAAAATGAAAATTGTTCGTGTTAGGCCACGTGATTCAACCATACACTAAGTAAAAGCGTGAACTGTTGGCTACTTTTCAACATAATCACCGTCCACGTTACGGCACTTTCCCCAGCGAGGCAGAGGCTTCTGTAAACTCCCTTCGTAAAAGATGCGATCCAAATTTGTAAAATACTGCCGTACTTCCTCTTGAACTTCGTCGTCGTCTTCAAACCTTTTATCCGACAAATGAGCTTTCTACGGCCCAAACAAATAAAAATCAGAAGGAGCCAGATCTGGACTATGGGACGGATGGACAATAACTTGCCAATTGTGTTTCTGAAGCCAGTCCTTCGTCTGATTTGAGGTGAGCGGTCTTGCATTGTTTTCGGTGATTAGTTAAGAAAATTTTCTTTTCTGGTGACAGATCTACTATAACCACAGTATATAAGAAAATCTAATTAATTGTATTTTTCACTAACAGTTGAATATAATTTACATAGGTAGAAAATAATTTGATATTTTAAAGACACGGATCAAAAAATCGATTACTCCAAAACAATACATTCACTTAAGAGGGTAAAGTAATTAGGGGACCTCTTTAAATGCTTTAGCTAGTTTTCTCCAGTTTGTCCATCAGCTTATATTGCAATGCTGTTTATGTTAAAAATGACAAAAACACCTATGATTTTTTATGCATACACAGTAGTACAGATTACCCAGCTTTAAACTCCATTGAAACAATATTTCTTACACCAGCTTCAATTATGTCTCTCCTGTTTGCAGAGGGATTCCCTAAAGGTGTACCAGTTATAACTAAATCATTTCCTTCTAAAGTAATGTATTGCTACACATAACTGATGAGTTGTGGTATATTGTAGAGCAAGTCTTCTGTATTACCTTTTTGTCTAAGCTTTCCATTGACTTTGCACCATAATTCTATGTTGTGTGGATCACTGATGTCATTCAATGTTAAAAAATAACTGACAGGACATTAAGTGTCAACTCCCTTACCAATAGTCCATGACAATCCTTTCTTGCGACCTTTTTTCTGGTAAAATAGATATTTATTATTTGACAATATTGTTGAACTAATGGCAGGCTAGTTAAATGTCTAGACACTGCAACAAATACAGGTTACCACATAAGCATTGGCAAATTGGTATAGATGAACCACTTTGGGTATTGCCAGACCAAAACTTAGGCACTAGGGGATTCTCTTTAGTTTTTCAAGCGGGTATACTGCGAATCCTACAAGAAGCTAGTGAAGTTATTGCTCCAACGCTACAACTCAGTGGAAGCGATCGCTGTTAATAATGTCATACTACCTGTATGAACGAAACGACACCGAAGCTCAGGTAATGAAGCTGCCGATGCATTGATCGGTCGGAAGTTGTTCTTTCCTTTTATGGGATCGAAACCTGTTCTACCTGTTACGTCGGTTAAAACGAGTTCCAGAACAAACGGGAATACACAATCTCATGCTGTTTAACTCGCAAAGTCGTACCCAGATTACCGCCAAGAACAGCAAGATAATCCCTGGTTCTTTCTCGCACCAATTTCTGTCAAACTGTAGGGATATTAACAGGCCCAATAAACACGTACACTGTATGTAGTTAATTAGTAGTCATTTCTGATGTGCCTGTTACGTACAAGACAGATATAGGAGCACATTTTGTGTGACTGTTCTTTGTATATCGTATCAGAGGGTCTATTTTGGGAGACTTGTAGCTTAGTATGAGCAGTTTTTGTAGTACCTCAACTGTTATATTGCTCGAGTTCATTCAGTAGAGGTAGTCTAAGTCCGCATAGCGTTTGATCGAGAAAGGGAAAACCCTTTAGAAATTTAATCACTTTTCATTTAGGGCAACACTTTATTACTAGCAGTGTCCAATACTACCCCACGTTTCTTAAATGTAACGTTCTTTGTAAATGAGTTAGTAACTAGTAGCAGTAACATGTGTAGTATTGTGTTAAATACAACACATTTATGAGTAAATTTTTCTGATCCTATATGCACGACTTACATATTATTCATTCGTGTTAGGCGACATATAGCCTGTAACTTTTTATTTTAATATATGGCTTTATTGATGTATATTTTAACCTTGTAGAATTGTAGAATTAATTATCTTACAGTAGCGCAAAAAAAGGCACAAACCCAAGGTTCAATGACAAAATAGAAATTTTTGTTTTTGCCGTTCTCTAAACACCAAAACAATAACAAGAGTTTGTGAAAACGTCAATACCAATACATTATATCCGTCTATCTCAAACCCAATTCAAGTAAGATATGGATTTACTTTCAGTAACAGTTTATTTGTACCGGATTGGCAGATCTGTGACATTATTCGTCATTCTTGCCTTAATAAACAATGTACAATTTCCAATTTAAATCTTAATTAACTTATCGTAAATGTAATTATACAAAAATAAAATAAATTGACCTGCTTTTATATGTTAATATTAACAAGACTTTTCATACACATTTTACATAATTTGTAGATCCTCCTAACGACCGACGTACATTATTCGACGGGAATTCATTCGTAAAGTTTCCGCATTGCGGCGTTACTTACCCACACTTTCTACGAGGATAACCGAAGCCAGAACTCGTCAACCTATACATACATCGTCGACCTTGTCCCACGCCACCGCTATCTCAGCCTGTTGCGGGATAAACAAGCTACACATAGCTCCAACTACTGCAACAGCTACGGAGAATATTTACTAGGGACGGGATTGTTTCTTTACTTAATGTGTGTGCACGGAGGTGTTCGAAATCCTTTATGTGATTAACAGTTAACGGGGGAAGAACGGAAGGAGTAGTAAAGATTGTTATGTACATTCACCATCTACTCGTATGTATGTATATACATACCTAGAATGTACATATGTAGAACTGTATTCAGGGAAACCTTTTGTGCCGAAGTCCAAATTGACGACGAGGACGCTGCATTTAGTTTTGTTTGTTTTTATTTCTTATTTGACGTGGAAGGGCATTGTTATAATTTCCATTACCTAGAAACGGAGCGGGATTAAATAGACCGTAAACTAGTCATCTTTATCGTGCCAATAAGAACACTGAAATGTGTATGCATTTGTGATGTAATTTTATGTGGCGCTACGAATAACATGCACTACTGAACTGGTTTGATGTGCTACTCGTACACATGAATGCTCGTAGATAGTCAATGTCACCGAAGCCTGAAACTATAACATGTCATTGAAGACATACAGGCCGGCGTAAAAGTGAGTTTACCGATTTGTATTTAAAATACAGGACTTCAAATATATGCAAAATCATGTGTTAGAAAAATATGAGAAAATACTAAAAAAGAATTATCAAAACAATGACCTTGATATTCGACACATGATTTACTGTCTTCAACAGGGTGTTCTGTATATGACTTTGTACGGCTCCTTATGGATTAACTTATACGGTTTTGGGGCAACTGTACCATATCCACCGAAGAGATGGAGTGCAAAAAATGCGTGATCAATGCGTGATACGAAAACTAAACTTTCCATTGGTTGGTAAGAACTACCGAAAAGTCCATTGTAAACGATGTAAATTAAAAAATCGTATTAAAGGGCGTGGTTTAAAACTCACAAAGCGATTATTCGAATGATTGCCATAGACTGTTTAAATAAGGGTGAAAATAGCAACATAAGTTCAAGTAAAATTTCTGTTTGTTTCTTGCTAAAAACAAATATAACAACAATTGGACTGCTAAAATAAGACAGAAAGATAATAATAAATTAAAATCTGATTTAAAATGTATAATACATCGTTGTATTGCATAGCAAGGACGCGCAATGTTTATATATAATCAAACATAACCCCTTTATCTCTCTGTAGCGTCGGGTATTTACTCATGTCAGTTTTGATCTATATATTCCATGTTTGTGTTGTAACAAATAGTCCCTAAGGATAACCACCTTGCGGAAATTCTTAAAGCAACTTAATTGAAGTAAAACACGAGATAAATTCTACAGTCTTTGAAACATTGTTTCAAAAAATACTGCCCACATTGGAATAAGGGTTTGTTATTGTGCTAGATAACGCACCTACCACTCCTGGAAAATTGAAAAATGCCATTCACTGCTACGAATAAAGCAGATATACAATCTTGGCTCGAGAAAAATGGCATTTAGTATGATGCTGATATCATACTAACATTGCCTATATTTTTTTAAAGAGAAACATGTCCTATAATTCCGCATTCGTTATCATCTTGCAAATAATTTCATAATTTGAGAGAACACACTTTCCAGAAAAAATCGCCCAATCCTACATACAGCAGTAAAAAATTATTAGTGAAGCTATATTTTGTCTGTATCACTATCAAGCATAAGGCGTTCTTAATATAATACGACAAATATCAAAAATGCCCCGTGTACTGCTCGACAAACTAGCTGATAATGAGTTATACAGACAAATATAAAGTCAATTAATTGATAATTGTAAATACACCGTGAAATTTAGGTGCATTTTCAATAAAAAAAAAACTACTTAATCGTCAATCCCTATGCAGTAGTAATCGGCAGTGAGTTAATTATGCTGCCATCGCAGCAGTTTCGATACAAGTTAGTATGACAAAATAGAATGTTAAATCTACAGCTATTAATATAACAATAATACTATGCCATTTATAATTTTCAAGAGAGGTGCTAGTTGAGGAGGCGCAAGCCGAAACAATGATACACTATTATGCATAGAAGTAATTACCATCACACTCAATGACCTTTTACCAACGCGACACCATTTTTTTTTATGTCGGTATCGTAGAACTCTATGGATTTTGAATCAAAAAATTGACAAACTGCATTTAATAAATCAACTCGAGTTTTCAACTGTCTATGCTTCTTATTTTAATTACTCTGAAATATATTTACACATGTAATTAGGATAATACTATTTGTTTACTTTATAATCTCGAAGTGCTGGGTTCGTGCATTCTTTAAATTAGGGAATTAACACCGCACTTATTTGTATTTATATATCTACACCCCGATTATATTTCTATCCTTTTCAAAGCTCTGCAAATAGAAATTAAGTAATTGCGTTTTTTTTTGTCAATTTTGGCCGATTTTAAGGAATCTTACACCACTGTGCGTCGTCTTGTCCGCCCTTGCAGGTGCTTATCGTAGCCGGCCTTTGTTTGGCATGACAGCTACCCTCCAAGACGTTTACGTAGCCGGCCTATATTTGGCACGTCGTCATACCCGCCCTTACAGCTGTTAATCATAGCCAGCCATTTCTTGGCACAACAGCTACCCCCAAGATGTTTACGTAGCCGGTCTATCCTTGGCACGTCATCTTGTCCGCCCCTTTTATCGAATTAATTTGACAGAAAAGATGGTAATCACTTGGTAAAATGTCAGGTCAGATGAAGGGTGTGGTAACGTTTCCTAGACAAATTTTTCCCGTGTCACTCTTGCTGGTGTTATTATTTCAGAATACCACTTTCTTTCGATTGATCAAAGAAGGCTGTTTTTGGATGAGTGCTGCTTGTACTCGCTGAAGTTGTTCACAATACAAGTTACCAGTGATGATTTGACTACCCCCCCTCCTTTCAAATTCCATGTCCATGTACAAATGGACAATTCCTTTTGTTGTCCACCAAACAAGCAATATAGCCTTGTTCAGGTGCAAGGATGCTTTGGAAGTGTATGGTACTGAATCAGTAGGCGACAACCAATAATAAAAACGCTTGGAATTTGGGGTACAATATTTACTTTACGTTACAGCTTAACAACCGATCAAGAATTGGTTCCTTATCGTTGGGTGAAATGTTTGCCGAACAAATGGTAAAACGACCTACTTTCTTCATTTGATGGTTCATGTGGGACCCATTTGCTTAACCAGCTCTTTTCTAGCTGATGACGCTGCACAATAAACCTTTTTGCAAGCTCTAAGCAAGTTATACTGGAATTTTCATCCTCAGCCTGTAGAATATCCTCGTTGTTAATGATCTTCGATCCCCCTGAATGTGCTTCATTGGTCAAGCTGAGATCTCCCGAAGAAAATTTTTTGAACCACGTCTCTGCTGTTCTAGCACTTACGGCATCATCCCCGAATGTGGTACATATTTTTCGCGCCGCCACTGCAGCTTTGGTACCAAGTTTGTAATCATAGAGTCAACAATCTCAAATTAAAGTTTTATTCCTTGTCATTTTCAACTATTTAAAACTAGGAGTTAAACAAAAGACTACAAAGTGTGTATGTATCCGACAAAAGGACGATTCATCTACTAAAATAGATGACAGATACGAAACAAATGCTAACGATCAACAACTTAAAAAATATTCATGGCACTCTAATGTATACAGGAACCGCACAAACTTATTTGGTTGCATGATACTTGACATATATTATTAATATGTACAATGAAATCTTAAAAAAAATGAGGCTTTAGTACCAGGGCTTTAATATTCAAAATTTCACCTTACATTTAAACCTTATCTACCAGAAATATTTACACAAAAGCCATGGAATTTAATTAATACTAAAGTGTAGGTATTCGATAAAAATCCAAAAAAGAAACAAGTAATAAATCTTTTAGAAAACTGCAAGTATACACAATACTGAATCAGCATCTGTACAAGGTGCAGAAAGTGCTAGGAAAATAAGAGTTGCTAACAAATAATGAATTAATATTTACAATGTTATCACATTTACGTATTAATTTGTTAATGATATCACATAGGACAGATGTGAGCTGGAAAACGATTTACAAACTATATAATAACTAGGGAACATTTTTATATCAATAAAGGTAGGATAGAGTTTATAATCAGGCAATATATAAAAACAAGCGGCGTATCCCTTTCCGCTGGATAATGTAAAACCATTCAAAGCTAGATACGCTTTCATTTTTCGTTATCATTAAGCCATATATTTTTTACTAAAAAGAAAGTTTTCAGATTATATGGATGAATTCTGCTCAACAGAAACATATGATAGTTCGCAAAGCAAATCCGACAAAGTTAAAAATTATACGAATAAAGTCAACAAAAAACGGCAAAGAGAATTAAATACGTGTGCACAAGGAGCTTCTAACTATATTATATTTTGCATAAAGCGCCGTCTACCGACTGAAACTAGATCTCTAGCCAGTGCACCACCAGAGAAGCGTGAATTTAATGTATCAGTTCACACAAGGAAATTATTTTCTAGTCCAGTCACGTTCGGTCAACAAACATTTTTTACTTATTTTCGTTATTATCAATTCGTGTATTAATAAAAGCTAGGCAAAATATTCGCATTAAATTTATAAATCACGTTTGAACAATTTGTGATGCAAAACTATTAAAAAAAATAAAGCGGAGGTTCAATAGTTTAATTCATAAGGATTAGCAAAATTAGAACGTTAATAAATTGATAAATGACGGGGGGTTTGTAAAAATTAAAAGTGAAAAATATTTATTAAAACAGTACACTGCGAACTACACTGCGGAGTGAAAGCACACCTACAGAAAATTGAGGTTGACATTGCGGACCCAAGCTGTAACTGTGTGAAAGGGCAATAGAGACTGCATACCACATCTTTTGTGAATGCAAGGCCTTAGACTTTAGAAGACAGGCGATTCTTGAGAAACCAAAAATGAACCCAGAAAACTATATAGACCAACCGGCCAAAAACCTGTACAAATTGGTACAGGGCAGCATGGAATGGGTGGTATAGTACGTGGGTAAATAAAAGGGAAATAAATTACTCATTAAAGGTTCCCAAGAAAATTAATAAGATTTGTGAAAATGACTCTGGACAATACAAAGAATAAAATATCATGGAATGGATGAAAACCAGGAGAATTTGAAGAGGGTTGAGACAAGGGGATCCCCTATCAACGAGACTCTTCAACCTGACATCACGAATAATAATGAGGAATAACGAAATAAAGACAACGGGTACCATATTTAATAATGACCCAACAATAATCACAAAATCAAAAAATGAACTACGGAAAATTGCAATGGGACTACAACAGGAGGCAAGGTAATTTGATCTGGAAATAAATCAAAATAAAACGGAATGTATGGTGATGGAAAAACAGAAAAACCCATGGGGGGAAAAGATAACCTGGTGGTGAGAGCAGAAAACAACAAAAGAAATCTTTGCGAGAGAGTAAGTAAATTTGTCTACTTGGGAGTTAATATTGAAGAAAATGGACAAGAAATCCAGGCAAGAATTGCAAACGGAAACCAGAAATACGGAAGCCTGAGGGGTTTCATGAAATCGAAATATGTATCAATGAAAACAAAAGGGAGAATCTATAAAACAGGTATAAGACCTACCGCCACATATGCCTGTGAGATGTGAGTCCTGAATAAGGTGGAAGAGGAGCAGATAAATAGATGGGAGAGAAAAATGCTGCATGCTATATATGGAGGAGTAAGAACCGAGGAGGGATGGAGAAGACGCACGAATCTAGAAGTAGAACAAGCATATGAAAACCCAATATCGTAGCGTTTGCCAAAAGAATAAAATGGCTGGGGCATGTAGAAAGACTAAGCAGAGATAGGTTGCCAAAATTAGCTCTTACCAGAAATCCAATAGGGAAAAGGAGAAAGAGGAGACCAAGAGAGAGAAATGGATGAATAATGTGGAAGAAGATCTAAAAAAAAATAAGAATAGGAAATTGGAAGCAGATGGTAGGGAACAAACGAAAATGGAGAAATGTAGTCCGTAGAGCACTTCTAGAAAGATCTTAATATTAGTATCTAGGCCTTCACGGCCTGTAGATCAAATTATTATTATATGAAGGAGGTGGCAATCAGCTGGTAATCGGATTTTGAGTGTAAACTGTGGTAGAAACTCCTCCTCATAATATTCTTCCAATTTCTGGAGAGTTATTCGGTCAGTAGACATTATCTTGATGGAATAACAGGCGATTTCTATTGACTAATGCGGGGTACCTTTCTTAAAACTGCATATGATACAATTGCTGCCATTATACTTCGGAGTTTAACGCACTATCTTTAAGAGCCTTGGCGCTTGACCGCAGGTCCTGCAGGTTGGCATCAGTCATTATGATTTAATTGGATTACGAAAGTGGATACAGTTTTCGTCACACATTATAATGCGTCGATAAAAATGGAGATCCTGTGCATTGGCAAGAAGTTTATTGCACATTTGCACTCGTCGCTTTGCATTGTTGGTTACCCTCCCCAAGATTCTGAAGACGCCGACCAATTATCTTCGCGAAGTGCCAAGACCCTGTGAAGCCGTAGTAGCCCCAATTTCTTATTCCCTTATCCCTTTCATCCCTGAATATTCAACTTCAGGAAGTATATACGCAACATTGACAGCGCTTCTGCCAAATTTCCAGTTATGGGGTAAAATTGCCAAAATCTTTTTATTTTGGATTGGGCATTGTAGGTCCACAAAAATTGCGTAATAAATCAATAAAATCTTAAAATAATCTTACTTACACAACCTTACGCCAAGGGTGTTTAATATAGCATTAATAATGACAACTATTTTGCTTTTACTATTGACAGTTTTATAGTTCAAAATTCTCGAATCCAAAAAAAACTAAGAAACATTTGCTGCATCCTAATATTTAGGACACAATAAAAACAAGATATGTGTTGTATTACACTTCGTAGATACAAATTTAGTCAGTTAATTTGTAACATTTTACTGCTTGCCGCATGCTTGATTTCAACAAAAATACGTAAATATTTACAAACAAAATGTAAATGCTGCCCGTATTTTTCTGTAAGCTTATTACCAATTTCAGGGAACCAATACAATTAGTTTAATTAATTAAAACACACTAACATAGCGAGATCCCGCTGTATTTGCCATGGTTCTATCCGTGTACTGTTTTATATCTATACAAGATCATAGCTCAGTGTTCACGTTTCATTGATATGCTCTGCGGTTTAACATAAATACAGCACATATCCTTACTAGGAAAAGTAAATACGTGAAAAACTATAAAATTAATTATTTGGAAATGTTACATACAGGATGGCGCACTACTGTGGCAAAACTCGATATATCCGTTATCATATAAGATATCAAAAGTAATTGTTTACGAAAATTGTAGGCAGCCTTAAACTTAACATTCTAAAATTATTTTCATATATACAGGATGTTTCATATCGCCAGGGTGAACCAAATATACGTTATCTTAAATGGAACAGCATATATATTATTTCAAATTTAGATTAAGTATATGCCTCACACTTCCAATGTACAATTTTGTTGCATTATACAGCGTGTTTCAGAAATTATGGTCAATTTTATATGAAAATCACCGTGAGTTCAAGGTCTAGTGTACTGCAAACGAGACAGTCTGAAATTTCTTTACAAGTATAGATTTTTGATATTGGCTGAGCTTTATAGTGAAGTGACATTTTGTCAAAACTGAGTACAGGGCGGGTCAAAACTCAAATACATTATTTTTTAAATTATTTTAAATGGATCAACCTGTATTTTATATAATAAAAAGAAAGAATGGTTTAGGTACTTTCATTTTTACTAAGCACTAGCTGTCTGTCCAACGTCATTGATTTTTAAGGTATTTTAAAGTATTTTTATAAAAGTGAGATTTTTTGAAATTATTTCAATATAACAGTTTAATGATTAATACAACTACAAAATACAAACAATTATAAGTTACACTAATAATTAGCATTTAATTAATTAACCCTGCTCTTTACAATGTAGTTGTATGTATGATAAATGTTCAAAATATCTACACAAATTATCAATACAATATTGCAGCCGTTCTTCAAGCGATCGGCTCACATATCTTAACATTCCTAAATTAATACTCGAGAATGGTTCTCTTACTGTGTTTCTCATATCACTTTGTGTAGTTGGCGGTGCTTGATATACAAGGTTTTTTTACATATGACCACATGGAGAAGTCAATTTTAATGAACTGTGGTGATCAAGGTAATCATTCAATTGGTTCCCCTCTCCTCGTCCATCTTTCAGGGAAATGGATGTGTATGAACCTATAGGTTCATACACTAAACACCCACTTTTCTTGATGTTTCTAACACTTATATTTAGTAAATACGATCATATGTTATTTTACACTCTTTATTTTCAATATTTTAGAGTCCAATACCATAGAGTCCAGTGTGTGATGGCGTGGTGGTGTTGTATCACGACCATCACACTCTATGGTATTAGACTCTTAATACATTGAAAATAAAGAATACATAATTGTGTATTATTAAAGACAAGTTAAACATAAGTGTTAAAAACATAAAGAAATATATTATAGAAACATTTCCATGCAAAAAATACCTATATCAAGATGTGCTCATAACCTAAAAGGTATGTATATTTTAGTGGGTGTTGAAACAGATTTTTCACTCAGTCAATCAGCAACACAAAAAATACATATGATTGATAGCTAAGTTTGTACAAGTAATGCTTATGGTGAGGGCACAAAGCGCTACGCTATGTATACTTTGTTCGATATGCATGGATGATCGTTGTACGTTTGGTAAATGACGCAGGCATACTCAAAATGATGTTAATAGTACACTTTTCACACACGGTAAAATTTCATATTTTTTACCTTTTGAGGTTATACTGGCAGACGTTTTATTTACAAATGACAAAATAATATGACGCAACACCTCTTTTCGGCACATTTCTAGTTACAGCTATATATGAACCCTCGATAGCTGTTTGAAAAATTCCCTTCTCACCTTTCATTATACAATATAATCAATATATAATCAAAGGTTATAACATAACAACTTTTTACGCCGTTTCTAAAATACGCAGCTAATGTAGCGAACATACCGTTGCGAGTGCTGTGTGGCCACAACATTAAGAGATCATTTGGCAATTTATGAAACCTTTAAAAGTATTTCAATATTATTCTTTCTGTTCCTCCTACTTGCATTTTCTTGCATCCGTCCATGGAACATAAAGCATTTTTGTTTTCAAAATGGCGCCGTTATCGAGGGAAAATTTGGCCTTGGAAATTAATACAAATACCCACTCGTACGATATGCCGAGACATGTTGTATATCTTATCTAAGATTTTTCACAAGTACAAAGTACAAAAACTAGAAAACAAGTATTCTGAAAACGTTTCATTAGTTCATTTGTTAGAAACGTCTTAATTGCGTCATTCAATGAAAATTTGTTACTTTCAAAATTATAGGATTTAAGGATAAAGAATATACTTACCCAATTGAACGACGCCTTCATACTCCATCGTTTCGTCTATTAAGGCCCATTTAGCGCAGTTTTTAAATTTCAAAATTATAGATAACATGCCTATTTTTTTTATTTATGCACTTGCGCCCTTTCACCTACCTAAACAACGTAGAAAGGCAGAAAAGCGGGATTCTACTAAATCGCCCCTCCCTCTCGCACACCGCCAAATCACAGATCATGTGTGGGCAAACTTTAATACTATGGATGAGTCTATTCTATCATTAAGTAGGGCAGGAGTACATCACACCTGTTTACCTTCTATTGCATTCAGTAGACACGGTTTAGTACTTGCTGAGTAACGCTTGGCGCTAGTATCGATTTTGTGACCAATCAGAA
>JARFOC010073061.1:0-15873 GCA_031763485.1 Osmoderma eremita | reverse complement strand
TACTCAACAAGGTGGTAAGGGGTATTTTTTAACTTAAATTTATTTTAAGCCACCGTATCCTATACCTAACCTACTTCTATCATAGGGTAAATTAAATTTTATATATTTTTCTGTCCTTAAATAGATTTTAGCAAAAATGGTTGTCATGTCTGAAGTTGCAGTAAATTAATAACTGATTAATAAGAAAAAAACAAAATTGTTGGAAATCTTATTCAGCGTTGCTGTCAAAGTTTAGTAATATAGTATTATTGTAAGTTGGTCTTCTGATTTATTCGATCTGTCAAGAAGAAGTAAATATGTTTACCTTGTAATTTAATTTGACGTTTGAGAACTTAAAAACAAATAGAATCCGCTACTAACTTAAATTTGCGTGATGATCCTGACCACATCGCCAACAATAAAAGAAAAAAGATCAACTAATATGTAACATTTAAAAAAGCCGTTTCTCTTTCTGGTTTTGTCCATTTTTATTCATCACAATTATAATTATCATACAAATATGGAAAAATTGGAACAGTAAATAGAGATGTTAAAAGTGGAACGATAAAATACATAAATATCAAGTTCTTAGACACATGTAATATGTATAAGATTAAAGCTGTGGAATATACTTACATATATATGCGAAGTAATCCATTTCAACCGTCTAGGTTGGTATCAAAAAGGTTCCTAGATTGATTATAAATTAGTGCATATTTACTTTCGCGGATTGGCTACACCCCATTTGTTATTCGTGTCTATCGCTGTTGTTATTGATTTATAATCTTGGAACCTTTTTGATACCTACTCGGAGAGTGGATTTGCGTTTTTTTTTTTCTTCACATTTTCACCTTTTTTTCTTTTAATATACATATGAAGAAGAATAATCGATTTCATATATACATATATTTACAGGGCGAAGCAAAAGGGCCCAAGAAACGTTAAATTAGCGGAAGAATTTTTTTTAGGAGCATTATACTTTTGTTTCACCCAGTATATATACTAAGTATACATATAATATGAGTTTCTTACACAGTGTATTTAAAATTTTATGGTTTCATTTTTAGAAAACCTCCGAATTCCTTTTTGGTATTACGTTGATTGTCAGGAAAATCAACTAGGTAACATACACTCGATGGGACGATATTATACGGGATTTTCGGATAAAATTGTAACACACGTGATCAAATTATCCCGGATATATAGGCACAGAATAGTTACTAATTTATCACAATAGCGTCGCTTGGGGATTTTGTGCTTTGAATATTCGCGTGTATTTTTTATATTCATATATATATTTCTTTGGATTTTTGTTTAAATGTTTACAGTTTCAATAAATAGTTCATTCGTAAAAACTAATTGCTTATTCTGCTGTTTCATACGGTAAATTTTGAGAGTATCCCTAATTTGTACTTTCAAAAATCATCTACGCCACTGTTAGTGTATCTAAATAGGGAAATGTCGATTACTTTTAACCAAACCTCTTAACTGTTTCTCTCACAACAAAACAGCTGACTTTTGACAGCGATATTGTTAAAATCATGCCAACACAACCAAGCACAACTTCACATTTAGGAAATGCATAGTAATGTCATATCTAGTGACATTCCGAACGCGTAGGATTTCTTAAATTAGAGCGTTGCTAGTTGCATAGATAAGGTAAGGTGACAACGCATTTACTTGACAGCTCTCATTTTCGAATTTTTTTTTTACCATAACCTATCTATATATCTGTCAAAGCATGTGATATGCTTTGTAATGCGTGGAATCATGTCATGAAAAGACGAAATGTCAAGAGTCGGTTGTTTAATTGCAAGAGCTATAGATGTTTATATATAATAAATCACGTGGGATACAAGATTATCCAAAGACTATAAATATATCATTAAATAAAAGCGCTACATCTCCTATATTTGAACATTTGAAATTCGTATTGGCTCTGAAATTTAATTTGTACATCCTCAACTGTTATTTCAGATTTGGATCATTGTGGAATGAATATATATTATTAAATATAATCTTTATGATACTCATTTGGGTATTAATCGGTGGATTATAATAAGTATCGATCTATACGATTATGGATGAAATTTATGTCGTTACAAATATAAATGATTTCTGGAAATATTTGTTTGTGTAAATGCATGCAGGTGGAATAGTTAATAAATAAAACTTGCAACATTCAATGTTAAAGAAAAATTGAATTAACGCCGACGAACAGCTATTCTAATTAACTAAAAATTATAGTAATCGTATAATAACATCAGACTTGTCGATTTGCTAATTATTTACCAAACTTAATCGTTTTACCAAAATAATGCTGCGATTGAAAATTAAATAAAACAAGCTTTCAAACTAGAGAAAAGTTACAATTGATCAATGCATACACAGATTGCATGTATTCAATGAAGTCGAGTAACGACAAAAGAATTTGTGAGTAATTTTTAAAATAGTTAAATGTTGTTTCTGTTTATACTATTTTTTCTTATTAATCCCTTGTTTATCTCAACTTTTACTCGTACCCACATGTTTATAACTACTGTCAATCGTATTTGTCTATGTCTACACTTACAATAATTGCAATCTGTATATGGTTATCAGGTGCAGCCGGTGGTGATCCTTTGCGTGGGAAGTTGCTACGTAAGTTCTATTTTTTGTTGCGTCGTGCTGTACGAAGTTGCACGAACCATTACCGTCTTAGTAACTGCCCACCCAAAACTCCATCACTGGCCGCGCCTGATGCTTATTTACGGTTTTTTTGCTTTTTCCTTGGTTCTTGAAAATAGAGTGTGTTAAATATCCGTTTATATATGATATACTTAGTTTGCTGAAGCATTTCTCTTAAATATATGTTACATTTGTTTATATTATTTTTTTTTTTTGAAAATTTCCATTCTTACTTTAATTACAACTATTACATTCTTAGCCACGTAAATTTGTGTATATTTTAGATAAAATATTGTGCGTCATCAATATCATCTGGAATACTATTGATGTCCCCTTTAATCTTGTCTAACGGTGCTACCATTTATGTATTTGTATATAAAACAACCAAATTTTAAAAACAAATATCCATATAAAGCCGAGTAGAAACCTCTAAGTAACAAAAAAAGTACATATAGTAGATACAGTGAAACCTGTCAGAAGCGATCATCTTCATCTTAAAAAGTCATGAGGCATTTTTAATATTAACAATATTCCAGATATATTCCGATACATTTCAATAGATTTGTATGTTAATAATTGATTATTAAATATAAGCCGATATATCAAAATATTCATTGTTACGAAAATATGTAATATCTCACGCGATTTTTAATTTTAATTCTAATAATACATCATAAAAATTACAGCATTACTGATACACGGTTCATAAAGGTTTACTTTATAACGTATGGAAAGCTCATTTGTTTCTTTTAGCGAACGCATTTTCTCGAATAAAATTTTGAGTGTATAAGTGGTTGCATAACACTTAAACAGAAATACCATTTCTAATATAATTTTCATATAAAATATGTGCGATAAGTATATGAAACGAAAACACCACAACGCCATCTATTACCCAAAAAATAAGGACCCGAGACTTTTATAAATATATACAGACTGTAAAGAGGCTCTCAAGATACACATTTTATACAATGTAAATGGAGAAATACGCACTTAAGATTAAGAATTGGGAAATTATACGACAATAATATCACGTGGGCTGGTCGCGGACGCATTCAAACCGTCCTAACCTCTCAAAATCTGAAATTCGAAACGTAGAATTCTACTTTACCGACCGTCCCAACGGTTAAGTCACGGCTTTCTCGTAAGATGGCGGCGGCGAATCGCGTAGGATCGTCAAAGCGTCGTCCAGTTCCGGTTGGGTCGGTAACATGATGGCCACGTGGTACGGTGGTGGGGATACCTCGGCTGTGTTCAATGGGGAAACGCTATTTGGCACTTGAGACGTTGGATCATCACTAGACTCGTTCTAAATGACACAAAATCGTTTGTTTTTAAGTAAAAAGAATTTAAATTGAATTACCTGATCGTTAGGTATTTGTACCGAGATTTGTGCGTTTTGGTTCATACGTCTAGAGGATGTAACTGTTTCGTATAGTGAAACTAATCCGCCTACTATCAGTATCAGGATGAGAAACGAACAGAAAGCCAACGCTTCCATGCCTATAGTTCCCTTTAACAATAAAAATAAAACTATAGCTGTAGATACTTCTCCGAAATTGAAATCACTCTTACTCCGTGAAAATAGAATTTGGCACCGGCTATGAAGAAGGTGACCATCGCAAAGAAAGCCCAAACGCCGCATTTTAACCCGGTAGTGGGGGAACTGATGGATCTAGCAGTTACGGTACTATTCTCCCTAGATGGCAGCAGCGTCATCGACCTATTCACGGTGTTATTCACTTGATCCACGTTGCCGATATTCGGTGTAGGGTTGCTAGTGTTATTCTGTCCACTATAAATCGAGAAAAACATATAAATCGGAACATTCCATAATGTCAGTAGTACTTCTCTTGTGGCTGACACGCGGACGGTCGGTGTATGAAAAACCGAGGATGGTGACGGTAATTTGGGCCACGTACTCGCCTGCCGAAACCGTCGCATCCTCCTATAACTTGAAATCTATGTACCGGAGTCACCATTAGTTTCGGGTATACTCCTCCACAGAAACCAGCACGTCTGGAACCTGTAAAATTGAAATTTTTGTATAAAATATTTAAATATTTGTCGTGGCAAAAATTCGAACTATTTTAGTGCTAGCACCTTTGTACAATTCGACATAGATGTCGCCAGTTGTTACGTCAAATATAACAGAATCGAAATCGTGAGGTGTTAAACCACATAACTACAACATTATGATAACACAAACGATCAAAAACGATGTATGAAGCGAGGATGATAGTCTATATTAAAAAATTACTTCTGAAGTGTGATAAATCCACTAATGAAGCTCTATCATAAAATAACAATTAACGCAATGTAGGCCGTAAATACTGAAGCACAACTCACTACTAAACCGTTCAAACGTGTTTAAATAAACGCAAAAATTTCCGATTAAACTTATCTGCATTTTGTAACGGCACATACAGTATTCAGTTGTCTTAAAATTGACCCCATTAACATCGTAATAATTAGGACTACAGTAAATTTGCGTATTATTTTTCTGAGAATCTACACAATACATGGGTAGTCATTTGACCTTTCAATAAAAACAAGTACTCTTTTTATTGGTCAGATTTAAATTAACTGTTTTTTCGTTGATATTTTGCATCTGTTTGGCGTATATTTATCGTTAAAAATAGAAATAGCCCCTAAACAGACGAGATGATATCGAACCGGATCGTATTCTAATTATACCTTACACCTGTTTACCGTGTTTATGTTTACATATCGCAAGGTTGCGTTATCACCATGCTTAAAAAAACGCCGCGATTTTTCGTACCTGACTTATTTACTGCCGGCATTATTATGAATTTACCTGATATGGACGGTGGAACCAAATATCTCCCATTAAATCCGCATCCTTGGCTACGTTTGTCGATCCAAAAATGCATGTGTATCATAGGATAAATCCCGCGATTTTGTATTATATCACTTCGTTTCGTATGCCGTACATTATCACTGCTATAGGATGTTATTAAATTCGTTTCAAGTCGGGAGAAACATCTCGAGATCCTCTTCGACTCGGACGAATCGGAAAAAAAGGAAGGAATCCGAGAAGCGCTTCTTTAAACACTCGACACCGCGGTTCCGATATGGATCGACCGCATTTAGCGCCGGGAGAAATGTGTATAAAAATGTAAATGTCACAACATGCTTAAAATGACGTTATGTATTGATTATATGCTCTACGTGCATCCTTACTTGCGATTCCGATGTGTTTAAAATCAATTTTATGTGTAAAATCGCTCAAAGCTCAAGGCAATAACCGAACCGATTGTTAAACGACATATTAGGGTTAAAACCATTATAGCCATTCGACCTCAAGCTAATAACGCGTGCTGATGCGGTGTGATTGTGGTTTCAATAAATGTCACTTTATGATTTTTCTTTTCAGAGTAGATATAAAATTTTGGCGTAAACGAATGTAATAAAAGAATGTAAATCAATAGGAATGCCACTAAAGAAAAATGATTTTTCTATGCGAATGAAATTAGCGTCGATTTTCAAAAATAACATCCATTCCATTCTTAAATATCCCGTTATCTATGATTATTGTTTTTTGCAATTTTCGATGTAATATGTACTCTGTTACTTTTCTAATTCAATACTTAAAATAAATAAATAAAAACTACTATTTTGAACTGTTGCATCTTTTCTTTTTATTATCACCACAAAATCATAAATAAAGGGATTACATCAACAAGTAGTGTTAACCTTTAGTTGTTGTTCTGTGGTGTTAACCAATCACACATCAGCGATAAAGACTTGAGAGCGACAGCAACAAAACAGAAATCAGCTGAATTTCCCTTTTGTGTTTTACGATAATTGTTGAACAATTTTTTTGCTTTATCACTGACATTTGCCCACATATCGAGCGTAATATGCGATAAGGTTTTAATCTATACTTCCTAGTGTTATTGTTATAATATTACATCAACAGTGTTATAACATCATTCCTATGAAATTAAAACATAAATCAGTATGACTCACGTTTTTTAATTCGTGCTTTGTTCCGTTAATAAAAACAACGCTATGGAGAGCGTTAACAACGACGATTTTAATCAAGAGTACTTAACAGGTGATAGTGATAGCGAAGAGAGCAATTTAGATGAGGACGAGTTAACACGAATTATACCCCCGGAAAGTAATGATTTTTATTTAGGTGTCTCTTAAACACTAAAACCGAACGAATTTTTAGTCGAGGACACCAAAGATTGTTTAAGATCCAGACATATTTTAGGAATACTAGGTTTCTTGGGGTTCGCAAATGTTTATGCTATGCGAGTGAATTTATCCGTTGCTATTGTCGCAATGATAAACAATACAGCCTTGCCCGACATACCTGACAACGATACCTTCAATCACTGTCCCTTACCACCGAATTATCAAAACGATACAGGACCGACAGTAAATACGAATGTTTTGCGATTACTGATTTGCCTTATTAAAATGATTTGATTTCATTTTTAGAAGGAAGGTGAATTTATATGGGATGAGGCGAAACAAGGGATCGTTTTAGGTTCCTTCTTCTATGGATACGTTCTGACGCAGATACCCGGCGGACGTTTCGCTGAATTATTCGGAGGAAAATTAGTTTTTGGAATCGGGGTATTATTAACAGCGTTTTTTACATTATTAAGCCCGATAGCAGCTGAAGTAAACTTCGTTTTTTTTATAATCGTTCGTGTTTTAGAAGGTATGGGCGAGGTAAGTAATAAGCCATATGACATTCATCATTTTTACCGAGTTTATTATGTTTTTAGGGAGTTACGTTCCCATCGATGCATGCCATGTTAGCAAAATGGGTCCCACCGCTCGAACGAAGTAAATTTGCCGCTTACGTTTACGCAGGTAACTGTTTAATAATAATACGTTTCGTTTCTAAATTCTGTTTTTTCAGGAGCAAATTTTGGTACCGTGGTTTCATTACCGTTATCGGGCTGGTTGTGTTCCTTAGATTTCATGGGCGGGTGGCCGTTAGCTTTCTATCTCTTCGGTGTTTTAGGTATAATATGGTTTGTCTTTTGGATGTTGTTAGTTTATGATTCACCGTCTACGCATCCGAGGATTTGTCGGCAAGAGCAAGCTTTTATTCTGGCAAGCATGGGCCCGCAGGTAATATAGATGATATAAATTAATCAGAATTCGTTTGTTACGTTTCATTTTAGGACGAAGACGATAAAGCTTCGATTCCTTGGTGTAGCATGTTAAAATGTTTACCATTGTGGGCTATTTTAGTAACACAATGCGGACAATCTTGGGCTTTTTACACTTTACTAACAGAATTGCCCACGTACATGGATAAAATACTTCACCTGGAAATACAAGCCGTAAGTAACAAGATTTTATTTGATCTATTACGATACTCAATCACATTTTATTAATTTAAGAACGCAATATTATCAGCATTACCATATCTGACTAGCTGGATATGTGGGATTCTTATTAGCATATTTGCCGATTGGCTTTTAACAAAGGGGTACCTCACTTTATCCCTGTCGTATAAAATATTTAATTCAATCGGTAGGAGAAAACATACTCAAACCTATATTACATTTAAAATCATAAATTTTAGCATCGATCATCCCTTCGTTGGGTTTGCTAGGAGTCGCATGGTTGGGTTGCGATCAAACTGCCGTGTTAATTATGCTGTCTGTACCAGGTGCTTTTGCCGGGGCAGTTTACGCAGGCAATCAAATGAATCACATCGCTTTAAGTCCGAAGTATGCAGGGACCATGTACGGCATCACTAATGCCGCATCAAATATATGCGGTTTCTTAGCACCGTATGTTATAGGCTTGTTAATACAGGGACAGGTAATAATTTACTGCTCTAAAACCCATTTCCCCCCATCTTATTACATTAATATATTAGGCGTTCTGCGAGGTAGCACTTTAGCACCATTACAGTTTCCCATTTTTCGTTACGATCGATTTTTATTTGTTTCTACGTTGTAGGAGACGTTGGGGCAGTGGAGGATGGTATTTTATTTAGCGGCCGGTATAAATATAGGTGCAAATTTGTTTTACGTAGCCTTCTCTAGTGCGAGGGAACAGCCATGGTCCAGGTCACGACGTTTAAGTAACATCAACTGACAGGCGTTGTATTTAGCGATGCTGGTCGATTCTTGATAGTTTTAAAAAAAATTTTTTTGTACATAACTTAAGCATCAACAACGCCAATCAATAACTTATTTAAGAACTACAATTTGGATGTATTTATTAACTTCCTTTTAATTTAAATTTATTTTAAGTAAGTCAATTGATATTTTACCATTAAAAAAACTATTGCTGTGTTTGTTCCTCTCTTAAAGGAGGTAGCAAACTTATTATCCGTTTCACACAGGAATCAGACTTTTCTACACAGATGCTAACGCACTGCGATGTCAATATAAATTATTTTTTAAGAGCTCTAGATAATATTCAATTAGGTCCAGCTGTTACAATATTAGATCTTGCTCAATATCTCAGCAAATAATAGTTCTGTAAAGTTTACGATGATAAAATGTGTTGGTTCGAAGTGAATATCACAGTTGATATGATTAAGATGTCCGATAACTTGAAATGTGTAAAAAATCGTTGTATATTATAAATGTATGTACATAAATGCATCTAAATATAATACATGTGATACTAGCTAATAAATGATAAACGATAACAGCGAAAGATACTAAATTCCTTTTTGGTGATAAGTAAGTCTGGTTCGTCAAAATTATTCAATAGCGCAGGTCTAGAAATTATTGTTGTTTCTAAACATAATTGCAGTATTATATGTATAAATTAGCATTAAACAGATTTGATATTTTAAAATATACTTTTTATGATGTTTTTAATATTAAAAGAAATGCTTCGGTTTCATGACTAACCCTCGAGGCAGTCCCTTTATACATTTTATGCTACGTCTTTCTATTAAAATCTATTAGGAGTAATCATGGAACTATTCTAGTCTCAACTCTGTACTTGATTCTTAATCAACTAAGTTAAATGAATGAAAAACTTATTGAAAACGAAATTACGCTCAAAACAAAACAAGTTCCAAGTATCCTTCGAGAGAAAATTAGCGTTTTTATTTTTTTTCATTTTAATGTATATTATGTCGACCAAACCAGTCTTATTACAAACAACAGTTGCCTCTCTTGTATAAAATATGAACCACAAATATTTAATAAGATACACGAAATGTTATTACGGTGAAAACTAGACACTAATATGTTATGTTTCCTAATTGTACACATGGACAATATTAATTATTGGCCGGGAAGGCGGTTGAATTTTTGCGAACCCTGTATATTAATTTTTTAACTTCCTTTCTGCACTTTGTATAATGTCCAATAGAAACCGTACTCTATTTCGGTTTTATATATTTTGTTTTTATAATAATTTATTTAAATGACAACAACCAAACATTCCAAAATACGTCGCTATTGTTCTTATTTAACGAGATAATGTAAAATAAGCAAAAGTAATTGTGTTTTGAATTTAACCGCCTAAATATAGGGAATTTAGTGATACCACTATTAATATTCAAAATTGTTTTTTCTGTAAATTTGTCCGGTATTGTGTGTATATTTATTTTTACAATAAATGTATTGTAATAAATACTATAAAATGCTTTTTTTTTAATTACCATTATTTTATTTTCTTATCAATAAAAAAAACTTAAAGAATTAAAAAATTGCCAACTTCACAAGGTGTCATGGTATCGCTTTTGTAGGTTATGTTACCATCAATTTAAACTTAAACATGTTAATAAAACAAGTAATTAATAGTAAAAGTAGCGTTAGAATTTACCTAAAAAGATGTTACTCTAGCAGGAACACGATAAAATTGAAAGATCGCGGCATGTACCAAGATATATTCCCGGACACTTCAACGTAAGTCTCACTTAAAAATTACCTTAATAAAAGTATTACGTTGTTTATAACTTTAGGAAAGAAGTGACAGATTTATTAAATGCTAAACCCCAAACAGTATATGCAGGATTTGATCCAACAGCTGATAGTCTGCATGTCGGAAACTTATTAGTATTAATTAATTTACTACATTGGCAAAGAGGCGGTCATAACGTTATAGCACTCGTAAGATTCGCCTATGTTTTTAGAACCACTTTTCCCTTAAAAATAATTATAGTTAGGTGGTGCTACGGGAAGTATCGGTGATCCTAGCGGACGGTTGACGGAACGTGACGAATTAAATTCCATTTTTGTTGAAACGAACATCAACGGGATTAAACGTGATATAGAAACGATATTTGTGAATCACGAAAAGCATTTTTGGAAAAACAACGAGAAACCTTTACCCAAAGTAAGGTATTAATACGTTTCAAATTAAATATATCTTTATTTATAATCTCGCGATCTTTGATAGAGTCGTTAACAACGCCGATTGGTATGATAATATGAACCCCATTCACTTAATTGGAAAAATTGGACGTCACTTGCGTATGGGTACGTTATTATCGAGAAGTAGCGTGCAAAGTAGGCTATCGTCACCGAACGGGATGAGTTTTACAGAGTTTACCTACCAATTGTTCCAAGCTTATGACTGGTTGCATTTAAATCAAAATTTTGGATGCAGATTTCAGGTGACACGAACGATTTTTATTGATTTTATTTTAAATGAGATTTAATATTTAGATCGGTGGAAATGATCAGATGGGCAATATAATGTCGGGGCACGAACTTGTAAGGAAAATACAGCACCAAGACGTATATGGTAGGTTAAATTTATTCATCGATTTTTAACAGTTGAAAAATACCTTTGTAGGATTAACTTTGCCTTTGATAACAACCGAGATGGGGGACAAATTTGGTAAATCGGCAGGTAACGCCGTGTGGTTATCAAACACGAAAACATCTCCTTTTACCTTCTATCAATTCTGGAAGAGACTTTCGGACGCAGACGTCGAGAAATTTCTAAAATTATTTACATTCGAACCTTTAGGATTTATCAAGGATTTGATGCGAAGGCATGTCGAAAAACCTGAGTTGCATTTGGCGCAGCAGCACTTGGCGGAGCAAGTTACGCTGTTGGTGCACGGAGAAGATGGGTTGAGAAGTGCCGAAGTTGTGACGAAAGCTTTGTACGAGAAAAATATTAACGCCCTGGCCAATATGAGAGCGGAAGAGATTGTCAGTCTTTTCGATGGGGCGAATTTAGTTAAAATATTGCCACAACCGGGACAAAGTGTTTTGGATATTGCGTTGAAAGCTGGATGTTTTTTGACAAATCGTAAGTCTCATTTTAATCTCTTAAGAATTATTTATCAATGGATTACGAGCAGCTTTGAAATTTTGTGTTTAAAACATAAAGAAAGTGTGTAGCAAAGAGTTATTGAAAAATCAACAGTGCAGTTCGCGTTTTTGCGGAGTAGAGTTTTTATATGCACCATATAAATATGGTTATATAATTCAATTACATCTAAAGCGCGTACTTTATGTATTTTATTTTCATTTGCAGATGATGCTATACGTGTAATATCAGCCGGAGGCTTCTACATCAATCAAGAGAAGGCTACAAATCCAGACGAGATCCTAAACCCATCAGTTCATCGACTATCCAATAACATTTCATTATTACGTGTCGGCAAAAAGAACTATTATGTTGTTAAATGGCTTTAATCTCATTAAAAATAAATTTTTAAACAATTAAATTTCATTTTTATTCTTAAAGTACATGATACAATTTAAACTTAAGTATCTTTTGTCGCGTGTCCGCTAGTACGTATTATATCGTAAATATATTTACTTAACAATTCCAAGTGATCCTTGTGTATGTTACACATCTCGCTCAATTCCTGTAAAATATCTTGGGAGTTCATAAAATGCTTTAATTTGGTCATCTCCAAAGCGCAAAGTAAAATTCCACACGGTAAGTACAACCTGTTCGTAATCATGCCTTCAAAAGCTTGTAACGCATCGGAATTCTGTTTATACAGATTTTTCAACTTATGAAATAGTCTCCTATAATAAATGTACACCAACTCTAGAATTTGTACACATAATCCGAGTATATCCACTCGTAACTTAAAATGTTTTAAGTACACTGTCAGAAAAGTCTTTAAATCGTCCAGTCTCGAATACAATGGAAGTCTACATTGCAACGTGCCCATTATTTCCATCTCCGTGTTCATCAATGTATCTGTACTAACATCTTTTTCTGTAATACTGGTGTATAATTTTGAGATTATTGGAGATCGCAGGTCCGATTGTGCCCCGATATGTTTGCTGCATATAAAAATTATGCACACAATCACCAAAAGTTGATCTTCAATCAGGGTATTCTCATTATTTTGTATAGTAATGTACTGAATCAGGAGATCGACGCTCATTACGAATACGTGACTATCCTGTTTTAAGGTGTCGCACAGGTGTTTGATCAGCTCAACAGTCATGGAGTCCAAAATCGGTTCCCTATACGAATAGCGTGTTGATTTGAATTCGTCGAACCACAATTGCAGAAGATATTCGTCGAATTCTCCAAATAGCTTTTGGCTCAGCGTCGACATCTTCGGTAAAATATGGTTTTAAATGGGCATCTAAAGAAAATAAGTAATCACCTTGTGTGATATACTTGATAAAACTGTTTGCGGGGTGTATTTACACGCGATTTTTATTTATTTATTCAGATGTAAAAATATAAATGCGGTAAATAAGTGATCTTAAACAATTTTTCAATTTGAAATTAGAAGCGCACGCGCAAACGAAACCGAATGACGGGTGCCTAAAATTCCCCAAAATAGAAATATAAAAATAACTGTTGGAATTTCTAATTTTATTTTTATTTATAAACAGATAATTTGTTATTAATTATTTTAAATATATTTATATTATGGTATTTACGTATTTCTTGTTTTTATAATTATGTAACTATAACTTAATTTACATCGAGCAATTTGAATTTGAATGTAACCCTGTAACTTATCACCAATATGGATATTTATGACGGGTATAATCATTGTATTATATTAAGCATTATTCTCATAAAAACAATTAAACACATCTAAATAGTGTTAAATAGAACATTATTTTTATTCACTGCTTCTATACACGCCTTAGTTTTTAAATGCTTTAAATGCTACATACAGGTTCTCGCGCTTTATATGAATTCGGTAATATCACATATGTATGTAACAATAAGTTTGATGTTTTAATTCCTTAAAATATTATGCCAGTAACGTTCCCATAACATTTATTACAAAATAATTCTATTATAATTTATGCATTATTTTAATTAAAATTGTTAACGTGACGCGATTTACGGATTGAAGCGATAGATGTCGCGCTGCATTTGCATACTAAATTGACGTTTGAGGGCTCATTTGCAATTAAAAGGAGCTTAACTCGATTCTAACGTTTCCG
Source organism: Osmoderma eremita (assembly GCA_031763485.1). Taxonomy (NCBI): domain Eukaryota; kingdom Metazoa; phylum Arthropoda; class Insecta; order Coleoptera; family Scarabaeidae; genus Osmoderma; species Osmoderma eremita. Next base: position 1,864 of record JARFOC010073061.1, on the reverse strand, counting down.
TCCAGATTAAAGCCTAATCCACTCGCGTACATATCTCTTCGTTTCTTTTCAGATCAGCTTGTTTTCTCAATAGAGCGAATTTCGGATTGGAAAGTTAAATTACTCTTGCGGACATCCGCTTCGTCCAAAACAAATGCGTGGGCGTGGGTCAGTAGCTTTTGATTCGCCCGATTGGGGATAATTCACACGTCTCCTATTAACGTTGACGTCACTTTAATTGGCATTGCTTTTTCATTCTTCCCTTCGTAGGCTATTTGTCCGGCATCTTCTAATTCAATTTGAACGTATTTCGGTTGGCGGTTGACGAGCGAAAAAATGGCAGGGCCAAATTTAATTTAATTATTTTTCCATTCGCGGCAGGAGGTTGGCGAAAATAGCCCGACGATGCTATACGTAGGTAATAGGTTCTAATAAAAGGGGGCAATTTTCGCTTTGGGCTGGCTTCCTTTTATGAGGAGGTCGACTCGTTTAGCACGTGGGAATATAATAAAAGAGATTTTTATACACCCCGCAGTGAGATTGTGGTGGGTGTGTTTATGATTCGCGGCTCGTTTGGTAGATGGCTTTCACAAATAGTAGGAAAAGACGTGAAGGAATTTATAGGGATTTGTTTAGTCTACGTACCTTAGAAAATGGTATCTGACGAGGGAAAAAAACGAAGAAATATTGGGAAAAATACCTTGGAAGAAAATAAATACTTGTCTATTTTTGGCATTCTTTTTATTTATGTTTATGTCTTTTCCCAACACAGAACTTGCGATACTTGGCTGTTGTGAATCCGTTGTTTCATCCAGAGATACAGTTTTTAGCCGTTTGTCTAGGTTTTTCTGAGGTGGTAGTGCACAATTTGTGGACTATATCTCTTTCGCAATGCAAGTGCGGTATATTTTCTTTCTTGTATTTCTGCAGAAACTTTTGAAAAACTTCATCGTTCAATTTGGCTGCTGGTATATCGTATACCTGTAGAAATAAAAGCTTCACACAAATCTTCGTCAAACATTTATGGCTATGTATTCGATTATAAACCAACGGAACATAGTCTACACCCGTAACTTAGCCGTGCGGAGATGACCAACTTGCATCTCCGGTGTTACGAACTTTACGGTGAGCCAATAGATTTCATAGCTGGAGTTGGCCGTCGCCGATAAGGTAGACACCGAATTTCACGATAAATCTGTTTTTGTTGGGATCACGTGGTTTTTATTTTTGATATGGGTAAAAAGTGAGGTTATGGTTAAAATTTTTGAATGCCATAAGTAAACTGTGCGCGCACGCGTTAAATTATAAGTAAGCGGTTAAATTATAAATTGAATTGAAATCTGTTATAGCTTAAGTCGTACGTTACGATTGCATTAGATAATCTATAAATCTATCGAATAATACCTTGTTCCACGTTTTATTTTACAAAATTAAACGTAATATTTTCATATGTCTAAGTCTTTTTTGATCGGGACTATTAACTGATTCTAATGGAACTTCGCTTGTCTTAAAATATCATTAAGCTCTTCACATTGATATTCACATCAGTAGTTTCAAAATACAACACGCCCCGACAGTTGAAACCTCGTATAATGATACAAACTTCGCTTCGGTAGTACCAACTATATTAATATGTCAATGGTTAGTTCCATAAGCTAAACGCAGATATCGCCAATAGTCATCATTTGGACGACCATACGAAAAACACTACTGAAATGTTTCCTTGATACTTTTTTAGATTAGATGCGTCATTTGTCATTGTCATAAACTGTTTAGAATTAAAATTCGCTGAACATAGGTTAAATATGTACTATTCGTCCAATGGTTCTTTACCCATGACGTCATAAATTTTGTACATCTGAATTAAGTCAATACTTTAGTGTCA
>JARFOC010073050.1:0-15874 GCA_031763485.1 Osmoderma eremita | reverse complement strand
ATAAGAAGAGGAGTAGATCAAAACCTCAAAATGCTCCCAGGTCATCCATCAGTTCACCAAATACAGAAGATCGCACTGATGTGCACTGCACACATCCTACGAAAAGTGCTTGGATAGATGGGTAAATCGCTTTGACCTCTTGTTGAGATCTGGATTTACTTAAACACTGCGAATAGATAGCAAGAATGTAAAATAATAATAATTGTATATTTTAATCCCTTAGACTACATTGTAGCGTTGGATATGTCAACAGTATCAATACTTGCAATAGTAATGTTCTAGAAATATATATATTGTAGAATATTTTAAAACTTTAAATATAAAGGTTTTTTTTTATTTCACTAGAGTTTACAAAATTAATTATCTTTCGTTTGCGCATATAAAATATGCGGGGTTTTACGTTCAATTATTAGTATACGCTTCATTATAAGTGTCGCTCAATCAATTTATAGTTGATTAAAGATTTCTTTGTTGTTGAAAGCTTATACAGAGTGTCTAGAGTTTATTTAAGGGTGGGAAGTTTCTTTTACACTGGAGAGGGGGGGGGGATCATTACATTGGTGACCAACAACGTGGGGCGGAATTCAATTTGTGATAAGCTGTATTTGAAAAGTTAAATAAATTGAATTTTTGTGTAATTATTTATAATTTGTCTCGCGTAATCTGCCTGTTCCTAAAAATATGATTTTTATTATTTTGTCGTATCAATTCTCGTCGCATCAATTAACATAATGGAAAAACATGGTAAAGGTACGCCTAGAAGAAAAGGGGATGTTGATAGATCGCAACAACTCCTGGTGGAAGAACCGAAAATGATAAAGCAACAATGGGAAAAGTTGAGGGGAGATTTTGAAGGAATGCCATAGAGGATCAACATGGAGAGAGAGACTCACAAGAGGGAAGAAAAGAGCATCACAAAAGGATGAACTTGTATGACGGAGACGAAGAACGAGAGAAGAGGAGATTGCGCTTTCATTGTGATACCATGTGTTTCAATAAATGGTTGCCCTCGATCATTTTAATGTATAAAATTAGCATCAACAAATCATTTTAGGTGGGGTGTGTATAATATTTTAAAACTTTAAATATAAAGGTTTTTTGTTCAAATATTTCACAAAATGAATTATCTTTCGTTCGCACATATAAAATATACCGGGTGTTACGTTCCATTATTAGTATACGCTTCATTATAAGTGTCGCTCAATCAATTTATAGTTGATTAAACATTTTTTTGTTGTTGAAAGCTTATACAAAGCGTCTAGAGTTTATTTAAGGGTGGTCAATATACGACATACATTAACATATCAACAAACAGATACAACAAGGCAGATCTAAGTTTCAGGGTCACTAAATGAGTAATAACATTTTATTAATAGTACATTTTTGAAACAACTGTAGAGGTAATTTCTTATAAGCGTTTGATAATTTGTTGAATGCTTTAATTGCTCGATAATGGTGAGCTTTTTTCGAGAACTTTAGCTTATGCAATGGAATCTCTAATATTTCTGCATTTCTGGTATGGTACGTGGGAAATTTATCCAGTTTTGACAGAAAGTCAAGATTATCTTTCGCATTTTGCAACAGAGGGAAGATAAATAGTCCCGGTAGTGTTAGTATGTTAAATTGAATAAATAGCTACCTACAACTAGTTTTCAGACTGATTCCCGCCATTATGCGTATAGCCTGCTTCTGGAATTTGAAAATTCGGTATACCTCAGTTATCGCCCCCCAAGCTAGCACTCCATATGAAATTAAAGAATGAAACTGGGCGTAATAGAATATTTTCGGTGTATGTAAGGGTAATTGGGGCTTCAGTTGTTTTAAGAGGTAGCAAATTCCACCTAGCTTTCCACTCAATTGGTCAATATGCTCCCTCCAATTGCAATGAGAATCAATCACTATACCCAAAAATTTTGTTGACTCTAGTAGGGCTAAGCTAATGTTGTTCGCCCTTACGTAATGGGAATAGTTACCCTCTACATTGCTCAGCTTAAACTCGATGAAAACAGATTTTTTAAATATTCATATATAAATTATTTTGGGTGAAGTAATTTTTTACAGATACGAGTTTTCTATTCATACACGCACATGCTTCTTTCGAGTTTCTGCTTGCAACAAGGAAAGATGTATCATCCTCGAACACTACAGAGTTTGCCAGTTGAAAGTCGTTGAGATATAATTTATAAAGTAATGGCCCAAGCACACTATCTTGTGGGACACCCCTTTTTACATTTAGATAGTTAGATCTTTAGCCCTCAATATCAACATAATGTAACCTGTTTGATAAGTAGCTGGAAAACCACTGCTGTGCTATACCTCTCACACCGTAGCACTTCAATTTTCTAAGCAATATACTGTGATCAACAAGATCGAACGCCTTACTCAGATCTAGAAAGCATCCTATGCAGGATTCTATTTTATCCAAACTGTTATATAAATAGTTTAGAAATTGAAGCACTGCTAATGTAGTGTTTCGTCGTTTTCTGAAACCATATTGATTTGCATTTAAAAGCTAGTATTTATTGAGATAATTCACTTACCGGACAGCTACCAATTTCTCACCACTTTTTGAAAAAGTGCTTGGTAATGGTATTGGCGTATAATTGTCTACAAGAGTGTGTGAACCATTTTTGAATATGGGCTTAATCTTGGCTATTTTAAGTTTGTCCATGAAGAGTCCTTCTACAAAGGACTTATTTATTATATATGTTAAAGGTAAAGCAATATTTCAACAAGTTAACATTAATATTATCATTACCGTATGAGTAGCTATTCTTTAAAATCATAATTGTTTGAGCCATTTCAATTTCCGTAGTCGAAAATAAGAAAAATGTACTGCTTTGTACTGCTTGTATTTATAAAATCTAAATCATTTGTGTTAAATTTAGATATTAAATGATTGGCAATATTGTTAAAGTGATTATTGAATTTATCGGCTACATTTATTTGATGTTGTACGAGTTCATCGCCATTCTGTAATACTATTTCTTCTGGAGATTTTTTTTTAGTTTTAGAATTAATAATACTCCAGGCTGCGTTACCCTTATTTGTTGCAAATTTTATAGTTCGATTATTATTATGTAGTAATTTTGCAGTTTTAATCACTTAAACATTTTTATATTTTTTCATAGTATTCCTTCACGATGTGATTGTTACCATTTATAGTTAATTTATATAAGGCTTGCAGGAGGGGATACGTTTCCCTTCGTGATCCAACCATTTTAGTTGACCCCACGCGATTTAGATAAGACTAATTTAAAATAATAGTCGAGTCTGTCTATAAAATTATCGTGTATTTGCACCATCACACATGTGTGAAAAAATGAGAATATCATATGTGTTGTTTTATAAATTAATTGTTTATTGATTGAAGTAACGAAAATATATGTCAACGTCTTTAATGTCAAGTAAATGTACCTTTTGTTAAAATAAACCAAAACGTTACGAAACGGGTCTATTGAAGTATATCGACGCATTTATTTAATAACATGAACACATCTTCCCAGGTCTCCTTGAGTAAACAATTTGTACCATTCCAGCATATTATAGGAATAATTTCATATGAAGTGTAGTAGCATTAAAGATTAATTAAAACCCCATGTTTCTGTTCATCGATTCACGCTCATTTAGCCGCCTTACTGCTGAGAGCAACCTCGTAGCCGAAATACCTATACAGTCTACAGTTTAATTGTTGACTGCTGCTAGTGAAAGAAACAAAGGGAACACTCAAGCAAAGAAGTACAACTTGATGTACATAACTTAATTTAAAAAAAGAAGAATGCAATATAATTTTGATAATATAAACTATAAAATAGCAAAACATGTAAAATAAGTGGTATAAATGAAATAAATGACATTCCAAATAAAACCAAATATATACCAAATTAATCCGACACGAATAAATGAACACATGTCTGACCATATGCCCGTACATAATATATGCATAGAATACATAGTCATTTAATACAATATTTTATTACTAACCAGCGATAATAAAATTCCTATCAAAGTATAGTAAATAAACATATACATTTGGCCTATATAAATATTTAAATAGATCATTAATGCACTTTTCTATAGACCGTTCTCTACGTGCCATACTAAAGTATTTCTACAATTAGAAGGTTAAGGAAAAGTGGCCGAATCTAGGCACACTTTACATACAAAACCAACCGATAATTTAATGTCACCGACATAGACATTCGAGCGCTAATCACACTGATAAATTCTATAGAGAAACACTGAATAGTAATGTTTAATATTTGAATATCTGACCCAGTTTATTTACGCGGTAATTATAATAACGTGCCAAATACGCCACAGAGATTTGGTGGAATATTATTAAAACATGTCGGATAATAGAACAGTGGACCTTTCTAAATATGAACGTGAGTTACTAGAGACGAAGACAATGTGAATGGCACCTTCAAAAAGATGATGTACGTAACTGTATTTTCTTTCTGGAAAGATTCATTCTCATGGGACTGTATTATCGCGATATCAATTATAATACGGAGATACCCATCAGTAGTAACTAATCTTGGCTTTTATTTAATTTGTATGATTGATATACAGTATGTTAGCTATTCCTTTGGACATATCTACATATGCATCTTAAGTTGATCGGATATATGTATTACTTAAAGGGACGAGAGGTAATTTATTGGCGGTATTCGTGTCACTATCACCGACGAAATTAAATAAAATCCTTCAAAGCGATAAATATCAATGACCCGAATTTTCTGAGAAAGTAACGGTACCCTGCATGCATGAAACTAGAAAACCTTTGCGTTAGATACCATTAGTAAGGATATCTTGCACATAATGCTAGTTGTATGAGAGAATATTTACAAAACCTATTTAAGGATAAGTTATTCACTTTCCGAAATGATACCGAATTTTTCTGTTACGGTTACGGTTACGCTAAACCTGCGAGTTTTGCTTTCCAAATAATAGGCCCTGTAATGTTTTAGAACTACGAGCGAGTATCAATAAGTATTATTAATGGAAAATTCAACATCATGCGATCTCGAATATATAGAACTCGATTGTCATATTGTTAGTGTCATCTGGTATGTATTACTTTCTTAACTACTTTAAGTGGCTGCATATATTATTTATCACGTCGGAAATGCGCGGACATCATAAAGTATCTACTGTCCATAGAAACAATTTGTATATAGCATGAAAGCAACAACATTTATACGTGGAATTCGTTTACAAAGTAAAAGCCTGCAAAGCGAAAACAAATCAATTATTTATAGTTTACTTACTTGAATAGCTATTTGAAACGGTTTGCAAAACTATTGTTAGACAACAAAATACACACAAAAAAGTTATCAATGATAATTGCACAACTTAGGGTCTAGTTATTTCATTTATTTGTTCTGAGCATATTAATTTTATAAATAAAGATAAATCCTGTTCAATAAGTATTATTATATTATTACAACAAACACATTCCTTCGATGGTATGTTGAGTTTTCACAATTGAAGTGGTCTGTGTAAGTATTTACGGTATTGCGATAATTTTTTTGTGCTCATTCTTAGTAAGAAATGTGTGGACAACTGCGATATAAAATATCATACATATGCTTGTATAGTAGTTTATCAAATGGTGGATATTTATAAAAAAAAATATGAGAGAATATTTACATGCTATATTTTATTAATCTTTAAATTAATGTTAGAAAATGTTTATTACCTCATAACTTATTGATTTACCTTAAATGAATAATAAAAGAAAGAAAAATTTGCAGTCATATTAAAGAGATTTTAAAATTACATTCAAATAATGATGAGGGGTGGTCTTGTATACTTGTATTTTATGCACAAATTTGTCAATGTATACTTTAATACATTGGTGGTATGATCATTAGAATATTTTCCAAAGAAATTTACAACAATATGTTTTCCTAGAATTTCTAAAGTTTTATTTAGTTTCTTCTTCAAACTAAAACCTTGTTTGCTAGAATAAGATATAAAGATTAATACGCAGTATCGGGAATTCCACACAACAAATTGATTTTATCAAATTTGCCATCCCATCGCCAACCAGCTCTCGAAATCAATTAACAGAAAAATGGGTCTTTATTTAATGTTTTATGTTACCACAAATAAATAAATAAATATCGTTAACACATTTATTTCGGTACTTAATTTTATTAAATCAATTTGTGATGTGTGGAATTCCGGGTACTGTGTATTAGTGATACCAGCCCACAGTCTTTGCGATTCCCAGGACATATTTAACTCAATAAAAGTTAAGATTCATCAACAGTAGCAACAATATACTCTTACAAAATAGTTCATCCACTTATTTGTAGTGATTTTGTCAGGAAATATTAATTGCGTAAGTCTAGAATGAAGGCCTTTGGTTTCATAGTGGTTCAGTCATTTATTGCATGGTTTAGAATGGTAAGCAATAATTTATATTAAAATTACACAATGCAATTAAACTGCTGTCTTAGAATCAAAAATGCAGACTTGAATTTTACCGTATTGTACTAGCTATGTAGTTTGAGATTACGTGAAATATTTCCGGAATTTTCTAAAGAGAAGTTTCGAAGAATTTTTGACTTTTTGTGGTTAATTTATTGATTAAAACATTTAGTACGGTCAAATTTATTATAACTTTCTTAACATGCAGTAAAAACCAACGTTGAAGACTACTTACTATTAATCCTTGAAGATATGAGTTCTCAGTAATCTGCGTTTATTTCTGATTTAAAAAAATATGAACAGGTCTATAAAGATTTCCTGCATAAAAACAGGCTGCAGAACAATGAATTACTTATCAAATCATCTTCACACAAATCCAGAGCTATACGGTCCATAATTAGAAAGAATACTAACACTACTAAATGTTCCACTATACCTTATAGTGCAGATAAATATAAACTATGTATCCATTTCAATAATTTTTTCACAGATTTGCCAAACAATATGATATTTTATTTGATGATAAACAAATCAATTGGTCTTTAATTAACAAATACTTAAAACTTGCATCACATACGAATTCCTTTTTTATTGATGCTGTACTTGAAGAGGATGTTGGCACTGTTGTTAGAAATATGAACTCTATTTTCTGCACTGGTTATGATCACGTTTCAACATTTAGAAATTCTCTTTTTTTATCGTCAAGACATTAACATATCTGATAAATTTTTCATTTGAAACAGGCATTTCCCGCAAAACTAAAGTTGTCAACTGTCAAACCTCTCTTTAAGAAAAGTGACAGGAACAACTTTTGCAACTACCGTCCTATTAGCCTATTACCTGTATTTGCTGTAGTGTATGAATCTATTATTAATAAAAAAACTGGTTAAATACTTAAATACACTTAATTACCTTTCAATTAATCAACATGGTTTCTGCCCAAATAAATCGACAAGTACAGCAATTTTTAATTACTTAAAAATATTTATAAGAATGTAGACAACCTTGGCATATTTCTTGATTTATCTAAGGCTTTTTATTTGTTTAATCATAGCATTCTTCTTTACAAGCTTGAGAGGTATGGTGTTTATTTATTTATTTATTTTGATAAACAGATACAAAACAGGTTTGATAACCTAATTACAATGTATCCTTCTTACAAATTATTAAAGATAAACAGAGACAAGATATAAAAAAAAAAGAAATTAATACACTTATAATGCTAATGTGTGGGATCCGGCAAAGACCAGAGGGTTCGTAAATTTTAATAATATTAATAATGTTAGTAATGTTAAAGGTATTACATTAAACTAGTCCCGGTCTTACCTAAACGACAAAAAACAAAGTGTACGTATTGATGACCAGCGATTTAATTTCTTAAATGTCAACATTGAAGTACCCAATGTACTGTTTTGGGCCCTACTTTGTTTTTGTTATACATTAAAGATCTGCCAGCAAACCTACTTCAAGCACAACAACTAATATTGTACGCGGATGATATCAGCATTCTTATAAGCTCAAAAGATACATCTGATGTTCTAAGAAAAACTGAAAATATTCGAAATACCGTTGATGCATGGGTGACATGTAATCATTTAATTATAAATAAAGAAAAAACTTAATTTCTTCATTTTCACAATAAAATATCAGTTGACGAATTTCAACTTAATCAATATGTTTGCAGTATTGATTCTTCAATCAAGTTTTTAGGCTTAATTTTAAGTGATACTTTAAATTGGTCTTTCCACATTCAAAAATGTCCCTACTATATAGGCTGTATCTTCCTAATTATATAAAAAGTGCTACAAATTTTAACTTATTTAGAAAGTCGCTTAAGCAGTATTTATTAACCATTTCGTGCTAAAATTTAAATGATTTTAAATATTCTTGAGTGCATAAGGTTTGTTTTTACGTGTCAAACATAATTAAGTTAGGTTCCAAACTCATAATTTGTTTCAATAACTTAGTTATTACCTAATTAGAATAAAAAATATAGCATGAAAAACCACCGCATAATAACAGAAAATTCATAAATTATGCATGACATAATACTTGTTACATAGACATGACATTTTTCCAACAACTGCATTGAAAAGCATTTATAAGACGCAACATGTGGGTATATAGTATATATACAAACATTACGAAATGTACATACATATATATACCTACAAGAATTTATGCATACATTTTAAATGACTCAAGTAATACCTTACATAAACCTATCGAAATCTGACATCATCGCATCGCGAATTTCACAGCATCTCCGCTTAAAAGTGAATAAAATAAACTTCCTCGTCACTTTACGCGGTTAGAAGAACGGAATCGCGATATAAATAAAACGGTTAACTGTTACACTCTTGTATCGCACGCCTGTTCTGGCCGGTTGAGAACTTCAACTTCTTATCTTGTGAAAAGAGGTGTCGAGAACAGACTCGAACCAAATTAAATCGCGTTATATTTAACGGGGCATTAACGAGATTGTGTATCGCTGCCTCGTTATGATCGCGCATAAAAACATCGCCTTGTTGTTCGACACCGCGTCAGCAACTGACTGCCTCCGAGCCCGAGTTGATATCACCGGTTCGTACTTTCTTATAAAATTTATACAGTTCAACACATAGGTGTACCGACACTCACTGTTGTTTGTATATGTATGAGTATAAGAGCGTACGTATTGCGAACGTACGCTATACGTAAAGTAGGGTCCGCAGAAAAATCGCAAGAGTTAAAAGATACTTCAGCGTGTGTATATTCTACTAAATGGGTACAGATATACTGACGTACCCGCGCTTAGTGCTTAGACGAGAGCAAGTGTTGTGTTTCTATTTCATGTGTATATGTGTATTACATTGATGCGGAAAAGAGACGGATAGAGAGGCATAATGAAAGAATCATTACAGCACGCCGATCGCCTTATTTAAATTGTCCAGATTTTATCGCGATATCGCGGCAACACATGCACGAGGTATGCGAACATGCCTATTGGATATCTGTGGATGCAATGAAGTGAAATAATGAAATGCTAACAGAGAAAACATAATTTCTGAAGGTTGTGCCGTACTCCGGTATATAGAGTGATTCAATATCGTTTACCTGAAGAGGGCTCACTATCGTCACAAGTTAGATATTGCATAATTTCCAGCACTGCAGAATGTATCTACCTTTTAATATACATGATTATACAGTATGTCAGCAAGAACAGTGGACCTACCATTTTGATGGGGATATATAATTTATTTATTTATTATCCAACAGATTTTACACTCTTTTCAGTTTTTCAGTATTGTAGTTTAGATATTTGTACGCAAGCAATTGAACACATTATTGTGTTTTAAACTTACTTTGACAAGTTTTAATGCGATCTTGTTTGGGGGAATATAAAATGTTGTATTTTTAATGTCGAAAAAATAAATTTATGCAACACTTTCAGCATGTATGTACCAAAATATATGTCGGCGGTCTTTTTTTATCTTCATTCATTATCTATCTGTGACCTAGTTATTTTCTTCTTACTAGACAGAAAGCTGTATGTCTCTGTAAATGGGGTAAAATCTGAGCAACCGCCGATTGATATGGGAGTTGTGCAGGAATCTATTCTTGGCCCACTATTGTTCCTTATATTCATTAATGATACCAAAAATCATATAACTCACGGACACCTAGTTAATTTTGCTAATGGCAGCTCTATAATTGTTGCTGCTAATAACGCAGAGGAGCACAAACTAAACGTTAAAACAGCTGTATTACAAATGGAGCAAACAATCTTATATTGAATAAGAAAAATCTACCGTACTGAATTTTACTTTAGCAAGGTGCGTTACATCACTTCCACGAGATTCATCGGTGTAAATATGGATGTGAAATCGACTTGGAAGCCCCAGATTGACCATCATATTGTTAGCAAAATAAACAGTGCATCTTTCGAAATTATGAGGGTTATGCAAAGTTTACTTATTTCTCAATCGTTGGATATATATTATGGACTAGCTTACGGGTATCTATCGAACTTTATCATTTTGTGGGATTCTACGACCGCTGTCTGTGTTAATCGTGTCTTTGTCGCACAAAAGCGCTTGCTACGAACAATATTTAAAATAAAACCGCGGGAAACGTTTCGATTAGTTTTTATGAACAATAATATTCTAACAGTTCCTCGTATTTATATATACAAATGCGCCATCTTTGCCCGGGAAAACAAGCACCTTTTTGATCGAAACGGCGCGTGCCACAATTATAACACTAGGGGATACAACAACATCAGAACTTCTAAGCACGGAAGCACGACAATCGAGGGATCGCCGCGATATACGAGCCATCTAATCTACAACAATGTGCCAGGCCATATCAAGGAGTGTAGAACTACGTCTGGATTCAAGAAGCAGTTGAAATCCTTCTTGGTCGACAATACCTTCTATTGTATTAAAGACTTCCTGAATACGTAGCAATTAGTTAGTGAATGTTGTACTGTATCTGTATTAACTGTATTATCATTGTATTGTATTAATTGTATTTTGATTGCCATACCTTGAATTGAGTCATACTGTTGACAGTGATAGTTGACTCATATCTTAAGTGACTTTGTGTTGGCCAAACTTACCATTAAAGAAAACGATACGTTTTCTTTAATGGTACGTCTCAATGAAAGAGTGCGAATGCGAATAGATGTACTGATGATGATTAGTTATGGGAACAGGATGCGCACCCAGAAGGAAGTTTGCGAAATGTTTAATGCCAAGTATCCTTACAGAGAACCAATATGTCAATTTAGTGTCAGCAAGATAGAGAAAAAATATCGTGATTTTGGTCACGTCAGCAATAGTTATACGAAAGATCGATTTACAGTATCAGAAGATAAACAGCTAAATGTATTAGTGGCTGTTCAAGAAGGCCACCATGCCGCAGTATTGCTTTCGAAAATCAGATCTGTCAGACATCCGTCCTAAAGTATTTAAAGTAAAGTAAATGGCCTCCTCACAAAGTCCAATTGGTTCATGAACTAAATGAAGATGACTATGACAAGCGACTTGAATTTTGCGAGGTACTCATGAATTTGTGCAATAGCGATCCATAGTTTTCACGAATTGTGTTTTCGAATGAATAGAGGTGTCAATGGAGCTGTAAATAAGCAACACTGTCGGTATTGGGTTACTGAAAATACCTGCTAGATAATGGAATGTCATCCTCAAAACCTTTAATTGTTGAAAATCAGATTTTCGGGCCCCTTTTCTTTGATGGGAACTTTAATGGCGAATTTTTAGAAGATGACCTTATACCATGTCTTGCCACTTTATTTGATTTGATCCCTTTAGATTATTTTATGTGGGGTCATCTTAAGTGTAAGGTCTATGTTAGCCGACCAAACGACATCGTAGACTTAAAGAATAGGATGAGAGACGAAATGAGATTGATAGAACCTAACGTAGTTAATAACGTTGTGCATGAATTTCAATATCGTCTCGGATATTGCCAGGAAGTTGGCGGAGGTCATCTCCAACGTTTCATAAAATAATTTTTATTTTTTATTGCATTTTACTACTTTCTGATACGTTGATGTTTCACGTTACAGTACATTTTTCTCGAAAATAGTTGAATTCAGGTAGAGGACATGATACATAAAATATATTCAGAATTTGACGTAGAATTTAAAAATGAAGTAGAGAGGTGTTTACATTAAAAAAAGTGACCTGTCAAAACATGTTCTTGGGTCAGCCTGTATACATGAAATAATCACAAAAAAACGGCAATTAAAATCATAAATCGACGTGCTCGTGCACGGAATTTTAAATCAATTTATTCCAACCTTCACGTGATCACTATATAATGAACATGAAACATGCCGCTGATAAAATAAAACAAAAGCATTATGTTAAATTCATGATGTAGGTTAGCCTAATAATAAATGCTTGTACTACCTGTTCGTTACAGCTCAATATTGTTTTTAAGAAGGAAGAGAACATGAAAATGTAATGCGTAAAGAAAACGTGTGTCTTCTCTGTACTAATGGTGGTATCGCGAATTTCGCTAGGTTATTTGTTGGATCTACGTTCAATCGTTACATGTTGTCTTAAAGATGGTTATTACTACCTCCGGTTGTTTTATATTCCTCTTCCATTTGAAGGGCTTTTTTTTGATTTCTATCTATAGCTATTGCCATACATTTCCTCATGTAATAAAACATTAATAATTTATTAACTTGTTTTCCTGACTTTTTCATATATATATATATATATATATATATAACAACGTTCTTCTTTCAGAAAAAAAAAACAGCACACGAGAAGCAAAACATGCAAAACGAGGCAATTAAATAATGAATGAAGTTGTTTGTTTGCGACCTACAAAGACATTTGATGCGGAGATAATAACTGTTAAAAATACAAAAACGAATGGATTGTTATGAAAAACATCAATCGAGTTCAAACCAAGTTTTGTACCTGTCTTGGGAAGCATATTATGCAAAGCAACATCATTGCATAAATACATTTTAATTCCTAATAATAAGAACCAGATGATTGAAAATTAATGGTTGCAGACTGGAAAATCACTAAGAATATTATACAGCGAGCTACCCAGTTCTAAACATTTATATGTTTAGAACTGGGTAGCCCGCCACAAATCTGGTGTCCACATCACTAATTGTAACGTAGAATATCTCTGCATCTTAGCCCTTCTGATATTAGCCAAATACTATTGAAATACATTTGAATTGAATTTGTTATACATGTATTTCAATAGTATTTGGCTAATATCAGTAGGGCTAAGATGCAGAGATGTTCTACCTTACAATTAGTGATGTGGAAACCAGATTTGTGGCACAAGAAGTCACTACTCTAACGCACAGGTACCGATCAAGAACACTCCTCATGGATTGCACAACTTTTGAATATTACTGTTGTCGTAAACCTGAATTCCTACCAGCAGGTAGAAAGAAAAGCTAATCCGTACATCATCTTTTGCTTTTTTCTTAATGTAATTTAATGGTCACATAAATATTCCGGAATATAAGTAAGAGTAATTGTTTCAAACTTATCCAAAGCCAGAAAAAAAATTGATACACACGTCGAGGTAAAAGAAATTATGGTTATGATTTTAATATACCAGATCGGATCGTTCGAAATAAAATCAACATATATGAAGATTGCAATAGTACATGTGTACCTATGTATGAAAGTTTGACAATTACCGTAGATTGGAGCGATATTGATCAAAAACTTTAGATGTAAATATATATCGGTATATTTACCTGTAAATGCCATAAAAATACCAAATAATCGGTTTTATTTACTTATCAAACTAAGGCTAACACAAATATGTTTTTCTTACTAGAAACATCAAAAAAAGATTAAAGTGCATGATCAATGTTATACTTGAAGTGGGGCTACTTTGATCATACACGTTTTTTTAAATTGCTTTCTAAAGTACCCCTCTTTCTATGTTGCAGTAACAAGAAAAAAATCACTATAGCTAATATTTTAAACACAACTTTGATCAGTTGCATTATCGAAAGAGAAACGCTGAGTGAAAAATAATCAAAGCCTGTGTGTAAAATATTCCTCATTTATTTAAAAAATATATCCTTATAATAAGAGAACAATAGTTTTAAATTGATGCATGTAGCATGTCAAATAAGCAAAAAAGGGAACACAATAATGGTTTTATTCTATGCTTCTAAAACATTGATATTTTGTAGAAATGTGTAAATTATGTGTCGTTTTTATCTTCGGTTAATTTTGGCTAAGACAAGATTTCTATAATGTCACTTTTGGTAATTGCTGATATGTCTGATTCGATTATTTTAAACTTGTTTTTATTTTGAAAAGATTTCAGTCCATTTGCCACTATTTCCGGAGAAACTTCCTCTACTAGGCTTACGTATTTGTATGTTTTCTTACCTCGAGCAGATCTAAATTTGGCTAATAAGAAATAAACGTACCGGTCTCTACTCTTGACTGAACTTCCAACATTTGCTCATCTTGTTCACTTTCTGTATTTTCTGCTCGTTCCACCGCTGCGATGCTTTTGCCCGATTCTATATTAAGACGCTTCCTCTTGTTCCGCTGTTGTCATGTGGCATTAGAACCAAGTCTTTGCTCCTTAAGAAAATTGGCTAATGCACTTTCTACGCCATTAGTCACATTGTTAGAGTTTTCAATTGGGAGTTTTTTCAATACTTGCTCTTTGTTGATACCTGTAGCATAGAAACTATTGATGAGGTTTCGTTTTATTCCGGAGTTCTGAACATCTCTCGGCAATTTTTTGTCCTTTTGTCTGTGAGTTCGCATTTCATCTAAAGCCTCCAGACTTCTCCTAAGAAGACGTAGAATTGCAGCTTTTGGTACGCTTGTTAAACATAAATTTTGCAATTTCCATTCTGAAAGAATCTTACATCATGTTCCTTTCATTGGTCGCAAAAGGACCACATCTAGTGGCTGGCACAAATGAGTAGAATTAGGTACAAGGCATATGAAAATTATGTCAGTATTCCTACACAACTTTAAAATTTTTTCATCCACGTGCGATGACAAGTTATAACCAATTGGTAGTCGTTTAGCGTGTGGTAGAAAGCAACTTTTAAACTTGAAAGGTTGGTGCATCGATGCATCCACTCGACGTCCGATTATATAACCCTCCACGACTGCAGCACGGTTTTACACAGCAAGGATATCTAACAGGCATATTCTCTTTCCAGGTATCATAGAGGTGCAGGCTCTTATAAATAATATATTGTAGTAATAAGGTTCCGTCTGCAGCCTCATAAACTATTACAGTGGTCGCACTTTTTGAGTGATTCATAATCTTTTCAGGAAATTTAACACCTCTTCTAGAAATACCTTTGCTTCTCACGAGATCATCCGACATATTTGTTTAGTCGTAATTAAATAAATTGCTGGCTGGTACATCTTTTACTGTATCTTCAAGGTTTTCAAAATAAGTTGTGAATGTTTCTCGACTCACTAAAACGCGATATCTTTTGACATTTGTAGCAATTCTCTTTGAGATTGAATATTTGTGTCTGCACAACACACTCCTTGCCCAATTAGTACCTGGTAAATTATTCTGAAATTGTCTTACAGATCATC
Organism: Osmoderma eremita; assembly: GCA_031763485.1. Classification (NCBI taxonomy): domain Eukaryota; kingdom Metazoa; phylum Arthropoda; class Insecta; order Coleoptera; family Scarabaeidae; genus Osmoderma; species Osmoderma eremita. The sequence goes on along the minus strand of JARFOC010073050.1, from coordinate 350 downwards.
CTTTACTTTATATTTAGCCAGGCATACTAAAATCTAACAAGGATAGTGGAAATCCCCAGTCCGCGCACTTAGCAATCGATTCTAAAAATGATAGTTCTTTTTGTTCCGAAAATATAGTTTGACCACCAGGCATTCGGCCGTGCTTGCCGTGGTATTTATTGAATAAAGTTCCGTAAGCTACATATATTATATTTTTTGCTTACACCTCGGATGGTTAATCTTCCCTCCACAATTTCAGAAACAGCTTCGTTAAGGATCGTGTCAGTATAGTTCTTAGTAAAAAATAATAAAAAAATACCCTTACCACCTCGATGAGTGAAGAACTCCTGGATACGTATTTCGGCAACTAA
>JARFOC010073041.1:0-15880 GCA_031763485.1 Osmoderma eremita | reverse complement strand
AAGTGGGTTTAGCATTCGGAGAGACGCTGATGACGCCTGGTAGGCAGAAACTCGAGTCCGTCTTTAATTCTTGTACCTCTTTCATTGCTTTTGCTAGTATGGTGATTCCAGCAATAAACCATGCGTCGATAATGGCATTTTTACGGTTAACCCTCTCTTTCCCTCTATCCATCCCTAACATATTTACACATCCCCGTACGTAAAAAGAATTCTAGAAAGGTCACTCAGGGCGTTCTTAAGTCGGTGTCGTTACTGTAATAAATCCATCAAACCAGAGGAGGATGGCGGCGCCCGGTGGGAGGAATTGCAATTCTAGCTGGACAAAATTATTTGCGTATAAACTACAAAGTGGTATATTGGATAAAGCATTAGAAAAGTCTACATTAGGAAAAAGTTAACAAAAACAAATAATTAATCAATATAGATGTACAATATCTCCTTCCTCTGATTCGTCAGAGTGCTCTTCCTCTTTTTATGTGGAAAGCAACAGTACAAGTACTTCTTTAGGTAATTTCTTCGCTCTTGCTTGAAGACGGCTTCTTAATCACGAAATTACAGGATCCGATGTCACGAGAAGCATATGTATTAGATCGCGTGTGGTATTTATTCCTGAGTTTTTCGTGGTGTGGTGCTCTCGAAATCGCTTATAGATAGTTTTTATTGCATGATTTTTGAGCGTCTTCCGACAGAACACCAATAGGTAAAAGTACGTGCGCTATTGCTTGAGACCCATGAATGAGAATTTTATGGACACTTACAGGCAGTCGAAACCAACCTTATTTCTGCACAAATAATTTTGCAGTATCAATGCATATTCATCAAATCTTTTCGGATCAATATCTTTATTACTAGCAAGTACCGACAGAATTGTATTAAATCTCTTAATTAAATGTTCATCGACACCTGTAATTTCCGATACTTTCTCTGAATTTGCAAGAAATCGTCTGATATATTGCCAGTATTTGATGTTCCACCACCTTGTATAACTCTGGCAACCTTTATACCTACTTCCTGCCATAGCCTTTTTTGAACATTTAACTTTCTCTCTTGGATTCCTTGCAGTTAGCTAAAATAAATTTTCATGAGTATGTTTTCCATTGTAGCTTATACAAAATAAATAATAGTAAATTTTTATAACGTTATATTTCAAATTAAAATATATGCTGCCGTAAATAATAAGTTTTTTAGGATATCTATATGAAATTTTATGACACGGTAAATTTAAATCAAAGAAAAAGCAGAACCGGCAGGTACAGGCAGATGATTTTCTGTAAGTGAATAGCACAAAGTTAAAGGTATCTTAAGCAATACCTTTTTTGTTAATACTTTGTAATACTTTTTTTCTTATTCTACATGAATAAATTACTATCAAGTAAATAAGGTAAAACTTGTCATGTATTGCCTATGAATAATATCAGACTAACAGTAAAAAGTTGATAAAGACATGAAAAGTACTTATCTTGATCTACTAAAAAATTGCACACAGTTTCACTATTATGAATATAACGTCTGTAGTATGTAACGATTACAGGACGACTCTGAAAAGTTTGTGTAAAGTTTCGAAGCGCAGTAATTTGATACGCCCTAATGTGTATATCGATATTTTTGTTTAGAAAATGTTAACTGTTTCTTAAGAGATACTTTATCTGTAATAGGTTGACATCTGTATTGTGTATTTTTAGGGCAGTCGATTATTCGAATTTTGTCCAGCTAGAATTGCAATACCTCCCACTGCGCGGCACTTCTTTCCCATTAAGAAGGCTTTTGTTCTTTTTAATATGTATCGATTCATAAGCATCTAACTCGCGCATCGAAGTAACCGACTTAAATGGAATATATTTATATTATTTCCGGTTTGTTGGATATGTTGAGCAACGCCAGACATGCTAACCTAACCACTTTTAGGGGAGACTGGTGTCAATTTCAACAAAATTTAAACTTTTATTTTTTCCTATTAACCCGTCTATAGTATTCTGTTTTCTCTTTCTCCGCAGGAACTGATGATATGTGCTGCAGCTTATTTAATTTTTATAATTCACTTAAAGGCGACCATCTTGAAATACCATGCATATAAACAATGTCGTGATACGTGTTACTACTGACACCTCTTTGGTGTCAATTATAACGGGACCGGTGTCGATTGTAACAGACAAAATATCTTTCACCGTCTTCTGCTTCTTTGTTGTCCTTCCCCATTTTAGATTTAAACCAATCTTCTTTATATTCTGCTGATCGGCACTGATCGGCGAAGTCATTGAAATATTTCTTGGATGGTCCGAAAACTCCCATATCTAAGTGTTATATGATTATATTTGCAAAACTCTGGTATTGATATGTGGGAGGACTGATTATCCAAAATGAGAAGAACTTTATTGTTTTCGCTTGAATTGGCGTATTTGGCAAGATACGTGACGAAGAGTACAAAGTCAGGTTGCTGCACCCACCCGGATTTGTTGTCACTTTCTATAAAGCCATCCGGACCAGCTTTTACAAAAAAAATCCTGAAATTTTAACCGAGGCAAAACAAACATCGGTGGTATCGTATTGCCAAAGGCATTTACAGCGAGATACATAGTAACGAGTGTCCCTCTTTCCTGGGACGTGAAGAACCCTACTTGTTTGGTGCCTTTCTGAGCAATAACTTTGACTGCTTCTTGCACTGTATTTATTCCAGTTTCATCAGCATTGTATATATTTTGAGGTTCAAAATGAACTCGTTCAAAGGCGATAGATAAGTTGTTTAAGGATTTATCAACATTATTTCGGTTGAAATTAATGGCTCGATTAACGCTTTCAGCCTGAGGTACCCGTAAGGCAAGATCTTGATTTCGTCTCATGAATGCTATAAGCCAGTCTGCACTAGGAAGCTCAGTTCCTTTCCATCTTTGTAGATATTGTATTATTATTTAGGCAGGCAAATTGGAATGCAAGTTTTCTTAGAGAGCTTTCGTGCTTAAACCGAAATAGAGGTTGACTGAAGTTTTGGAAACTGTACTAGTTGTCTTTCCTATTCTTCGTTAAATACTAGATTGTGTTTATTGTATCCCGGCTTTTGGAATTTATTTTCGAGCAAGGATTTTACTTGGCGGTACAAAGAAACATTGCACATACCATAGTCCCATTGCAATTTTTCTAATAGACTTTTTCCATCAACAACTTTCTTTGCTGTTTCCTCATATATTGTTTGAGGAATTAGGCCCCTTTCAGTTTTTCTGGGTCGTGGTTTGACCATGATTTACTGTAGGTATAGGATACGTTTGTTTAAAATAAATGTAAGTTAAAAATACCCCTTATCACCTTGTTGAGTAAAGAACTCCGTATACGTATTTCGGCAACTAAGTTGCCATCATCAGCAGAAAACCACAAAGGAAAATAATATCAGGCGTGGCACTCCGAGAGCAATCCTGCTCTTAGAACGCCAGTATTAACATTCAATGTTAATGATGTTTGATCTCAGCAACTTTAATTTTAGTTTGCCGCAATATAACACGAAATACAAAACACTTCTTACCAACCCCCAGATCGAACTAGCTTATATCAAACTGATATTTATGTGGTGTAACATCATGCCCAATGATTTCAAAGCTAGTTCTACCTTAAATATCTTTAAAAGAAAATGAAGACAATGTTATATTGCAAATAAATACCTACAACTACAAGATTTTCTAGATTTCTTTACTTATTTCTTTCCTATACTTTTTTCGGATTATTTATTGCACAACTTATGTATCTACCGACATGTTTCTTGTGCAAAACTTTCCTTTTGCATTAAGAGATAAATACAGATACGCAATATGCCGAGATTACATTTCAACTACAAGAAAAACATTATTTTGCTCGCACGTTTCTACAATATATCCTTGTATATGCGACTGGGTTGCTTTTTTCTTATATTACGTATGTGGCAGTAAGTACGTGCGAGAAAAATATGGAAAAACAAGTCCTTCGAAGCGATACGGCATATCCACCGTATGTTACAATATTTATTATTTAATATATTTTCCTGGAACGGAATTCACTCTGCTATAATTACTTCTTTCTTTTGCAATAAAATTTGGTATGAATCTACTGTTTTGTTTTATATTCCTACATATGTGCGTGTGAATCAACAATATATTAAAATATTCTTGATATTATTTTCAATACCCAATAGGAAATTACTTTATGCCAGCCGATATTGTTGCATATGCGACTATATACGAGTCTAGTTGCTTTAGGAATTTGATAACATTGATTGCATATTTAAATGCGTGGATTGGCGATGAAAAGGTTTTGAATTCATTTCATGTATCTGAAGCATCGATCGAAGGCGATCGAGAAAGTCAAATTACGTTAAATGGACATTAAGCAGGGTGGACGAAAAGCCAAATAGTGGTTAATGAACATTGAACAGGGCGAAGGAAAGTCAAATTCGATGCGCATCGATACTCTGGACAAACGTATAAAGTAGAAGGGCATGTTTTGCGGCTAACCCTTGCAACGTAGTCAAGGGCAAAGTAGAAAATTGCTTCCTAAGTATAAAAGTCCATTGGTGATCACAAAGGTTTTAAAGCACGATCGGTACGTGGTAGAAGATGCATAAGATCCTTCTCGATCGCAGAGAAGGTACAAGTGTATCGTGTACCTTGATAAGAAAACCTTATGACATCTATGTAAGCTCGGAATCCGACGACGGAACCGAGGATAATTAAGACCTAAAGTTCAGGTATCTTACGATTATATATGTATATATTACATACACATATACACACGTCCTTGTGCAGTGTCTATTTTACGCTCCGTCTGTTTTTTGCAAATTTGTATATTTATCTTAGTTCAACCTTTTTGTTAATGTATTTTATTTTATACTCGGATTTGTAGGCCGTTTGACGATACAGGGTGCACATAAAATTTGCGTAATCTAATTCATTGTGTATTCCTTTCATTTTTGCGGCACTTGTCTGTGTTTATAGATAGTAGACCCTCTCGGTGTGAAACGTGTTCCCTTATTTTCTTTATTCCATTGTTGTTTACCTGCTTGTCTGTACTATGAGTTCTGTTTGCACTTTTTGCAATTCTGAGACAACTACTGATAACTGAATTTCATGCGATTTTTGCGGCAAAGTTGTGCATTTCGCTTGTAGGGGAGTGTCTCGTTCTGAAACACAATGCATGAAATCTAAGAGTCGGAAACTGTTCTACTATTGTGAGAATTGTGCGGATATTAGGAATCAGATAAGAACGATTAATGAATTTACATCTCTAGTCAATAATCTTCAAGCCGAGACACAAGCATCAAATTTCAACGATTTCAAATTCAAATAAATCTGAACACGGCCTCAGTACCCTGGCTACAGAGAAGATTATTCGCGAGAGGGAGAATAGAAAGGATAACTTAATTTTATTTAGCAGGAAAATGCTTCGAAATCTGCCCAGGTAACCTCCGATGTTGCTACTGCATATCTTAACTAAGTTGAACATCGCAACTGAATTTCAAAACCCAACACGACTGGGAAAGTATGATCCTACTGATCCTTTGAGGAAGAGGCCAATTAGGTTAACACTACCAACATCTGGAATAGTATATCAGGGTCTACACAATGTAAAGAAATTACGAACTTTGAATAAAAACATAAAACCATCTCCATTGTTAAAGATAGAACTCCTCTCCAGAGCGAATATTTTAAGACCGTAAAAATGCAACTACAGCCCAGAGTTGCTGCAGGTGAATAAGGACTTAAATTTATCAACGATGTTCCTACCATCGTTCCTATCATCGTTTATATACCTCCTTATGTTACGTGTGACGAATATTAAATATTCTTTGATGCCTTTGGTATAGAACTTCGACATAAGCAATTATTGATTTTCAACTGCCCAAATTTTAATTCTTGCACTGTCAGCGATCGTAAAACACGTATACTTAACAACTTCTTGTCAACACTAGATTTCAAACGATACAATAACGTTTTAAATTGTAATGGCAGAACTCTAGATTTAATTCTTTCTAATCTTGGATACACATTTACAGTTAGCCACGATACGGCTAAATCCACTAGTGCCGTGAGGATGCATTTCATTCTGCATTAAATATGGTCTTAGATGTTACTTACGCAGAGACAAGAAATAATTTTCCGTTTAATAGTTCTGACGTGCCACAAACGGCAGCCAGAACCAATGACGCCACAAATGCAAAGGAAGAATTGAAACCCTTATTTGATACCCACCCTACTCGGGATTGCTTCGGCCAGCTTAGTGGAGACGGCTGCGTTAAAGAGTTGGCGCCACTTCCGTTAAAAATTGTTCTTACCCCGAAATTCTACGTACGGAAGAACGGGGATGAATATCGTCCGGGTAGATATTTCTTACAAAACACGTGTTGAGTCTATTAATCCACAAAAATCTTGTGAACGTTTCCCAATCGAACGTGATATTATTATTGGATATAATCCCTGTATTTCAGGGCGGATTTCCCACAAATAGTTTGGCAATAATTACTTAACAAAAACCAATTGCTCCGCAAAATCCAATAACAGGTGTGACTTCAAACACTGCGAAACTTAAAAAGGACGAATTTCACCACTAGCTAGCTTACTACTCCCAACCCCAGATTTTTCTGATTTGTCGATTTCTGTGGCGATATCCGATAACCGATCGCTATCGACCGTCGCGCCTAATCTATCCACCGCTAGATGGCCTTGCTATCCCCAATCCACACGAATAATTTATTTTATTTGCAAAATACGTCGAATGAAATCGGCACGTTACATAGTAACTTCTCAAATCAGGTTTTCTTTCAATGTACTGTAATATTTTGAATGTTGATTGGTCGTTTATTAATGGCCTATCTAATGTTGACGGCGATGTGTCCGTGATCGGTTACATTCAGGTTAAATATATGGTGACGACTCCATAGTTTAACAATTTGGACATTGTTTGCACATAAAGAATTAAATAAATCGCTGTTTCATTGCTTGGTTTTTTATTAGCTACGTCATTTACTTTTGTTTCATTTATTATATCGTCAGTTGCAATTTGTTTTCTCATAGACGGGGCAAACAATCCCGTGTCGTTGACTTCTTCTGAGCTAGTCGACACAAACAATTACCCCAGAAACTCCAACGTAACGATTCTCCGCTGTAATTGCTGATCAAGCATGTATACAAAGGTGTGCACCTTATGCTATATACGTTCTCTCAGAGCGAAACGGAAAAAAAACCGTTCCAGAGAAAACGATTCAGAAAAAGAAATGAGTATAAGACAAACGAGAGGAAAATAAACAATGTGAAACAATGGAACGACGAATGCACACAAACCCTCCGCCTCTGTATGTGTGCGAACGTGTCTGTGTATATTGGCGAAGGGAACGAGAACAGATCGAAATTAGTATTTACCGACCGGATCCATTGACGTAAACTGTTATTTACTTTTTCCACTGTCTGCACGAGGGCAAACGGAATTACAATAATGACTGGTACCTCGGCACTACGTCACGTTTGTTCCGGCGCGCTGTTTTCACGGATTGGCGTGGAAACCGGAAGGCAGGTGTGGGTTTGCGCGTTTCTATTACTAGTTAATGGAGCGAGGTATCGTGACGACCGACAGTTGCGAACCCGAAAGTGATAACTTTATGAAAAGTATATCACGTGATGGACGTGGTGGAGCCTTGTTCTATGATATCATTTCGGCACCGACCGGGGTTTATTCTATTTTTGCCTACACCTTGTGAGTGTGTGCAGTAATAAAGTCGAATTTATGTCCGGGTGGCCTTTCCTCTTATTACAGTGAACGGTGTTCACGTTTTATCAAGCGAATTGTATATTGCTGAATATGAACTATTTATCTTGTATCATCCCTGCTTATAAAAAGTATTTTTGTTACAAAACCGAAAATGAGATTAGAAAATCTTGTTGGTTAAATTTAAGCGGACACTTCCTCTAAATTAGTACTTATAAAGGTTCTTAAGAAAATAATAATAATAATAATAATATATTTATTCAGTATGCCAATCTAACATTGGTTTCAATCGTCATATAAATACATAAATATATAAAATAAGTACATAACAACGTCATTTACAACACATAATGTATCACAAAAGTAAACAAAATCTATTCATTTGGTATAGAATACCTTCTCCAATAACATCTGTTTTACGCGCTATTTGGAAATTTTAGAGCAACCAATTGACCGTACCTCGCCCGGAAGACTATTATATAGTTTTAGGCTCATTAATGCTGGAGATTTTTTTGTTAATGTTAATCTGTGTTGTGGAATTGTCATAAAATTTAATTGTCTGGTCTTATACGAATACATTTCCCTACACGATTCAAAGTCATGTATGTGTTCCTGAATGTATGTCAATGCTTTATAAATAATAATGCAGGGAAAAGTTAATATGCTTTTATTTTTAAATGTTTCTCTACAACTTCCTCTATAAGGTAGATTAAAAATTAATCATATAAAACGTTTCTGTAGAATAAAGACTTTTTTGTTTGTTTTTTATTCATTTAAAATCAGTCTATTTTTACTACACCAACCCGTCACTTGTTTAACTGTGCTTTTAATTTTGTAATTAATGTCATCTAATGTTGTGGCTTTCACAATTACAGAAATATCGTCAGCAAATAAAATAGGGAGCCCGCAAGTTATTATTTCCGTCAGATCGTTGATGTGTAATAAGAATAGCTCTACTACTAGAGGGTTGCAGATTAAGAAATGATTGTGCTATTTGGAATATGGCTGGACAAATCTATTATATGTGAATATGGAGATTATTAGACGATAATTGAATAATACCGCAAGATCTACAAAAGAACAACCCTTGCCTCTTGAATTTTAGTTATTTTAGCCCATGTTTACAAGAAATAAGTGCAGTATTTGTAATTATCAAACAATGAATTTTTCGTAAACAAATATGTGCGTATTGCTTATGTCAAATTATGAGTATCAGAAAAATGCAGCTGAATTACGAAAAATGTACTTTATAAACTCTGAGGTAGCTTTTATGCATTTAATATAGCTAGAAAAGCATGGATTGGAATATAAAAGGCAGTTTATGAAACCTTGAAATAGGAGGAAACACCAAGAAGAAATAATACTAACCTTATTTTTTGCAGGTGCTTCATCATTGCCAATAAAGTCTATAGATCATTATATAGCACCTGTTTCAACAAAAAATAAGTAAGCAAAAGAACAAAAGATTAATGTGTATGAATCAAGAATAGTCCCATACTTGTACCCCTCAGAATCACGGACAGAAAAAGTCAAAAGTAGAATACAGGCCTGCGCATCTTGAGAAGAATAGAGGGTGTAAGATAAAAAGTACAATCAACGAAATCGAGACACAACAACTGAGGTGGTTGGGTAACGTAACTAAAATGGGGAAAGAGAGACATTCAAAAATTATTTGGAAGCAAAAGTACAAGACAAACAGGGCATGGGTAGACCCAGAGTTACTTGGAATGAAAAAGTAAGGAAAATTTTAGCTCACATGGGCATTGTGTGGACTCAAGCAAAGACAATGGCAACAAACAGAACACAGTGGAGAAAAATAATTACCTCTACACCTCGGGTAAAAGAAGAGATCAAATAATGATGATGATGATGAAATAAGAAGAAACACCAGGAAGAAATAACGTTATTTCTTGCTGGTGCTTCATCACCCACATGATCTAAAAAGATCTTATTGTGTGTATATTAGAAATATTTTTGATAGAAACAACAAACAAATTTAAATGACTACCCTTTAGTTTTTCCAATAGATAAAAGCAATATGAAAATTATTAAAAACAAAGTTTGTGGAGGATTTATAGAAACACTACATGACGCAATGTTAACCAGTTGCTGCTTTAAGAAATTGATGTTTCGAGCCATTAGAAGAAAATGGTCGGTCAGGGTACAAATAGCATGATTGGTTAGATGCGTTTGCATAAAGTTAAGGAAAACAGTTGGTCAAAATAAACAATGGCTTAGAGCAGCCGCAATTTGCATAATAAACAATTTGTGTCCACCATATGGGTACAGAATGGCGCGAAAATGATCTTAATCAACAAAACTATGTGAATCTTGCTATAAACTTGTCATAAATCATTTTATTGATTTAGTTTTATAGGTCCACAAATCTTTAAATTTGAAAAATTTATTTCAAAAAACCTACCTTATTATTTATAAAATTTATGTTACCCCGAAAAAAACAGCCTGTCCTCACTTAACAACCTCTAGTTCCGCTTGTACCACCCGATTGTTAAGCGAACCGGTAAAATTTGTCAAACAGATAGTTTATAGTGCCATCACACACTTTTTAAAAAAACGCTTCCATGTATGCTTGTGACATTGATTGTACATACTAATAGTCAGTAAACGGGTCGGTCGTTCAATGAAGTAGTACCTGTATTTAACCTAAACTAAAGAAAATTTAAAATATTTTTTAGTCACACTACATAATTGAATTCTATTCTACCAAAATGCACTTTATTTAGATCGCGACATATCTCTAGATTTTATCTTGTTTAAATTACTTTCAATTTGCTATAATATCTTACGCAGACCTACTTAATAAAAACTAACATGTTGCATGTTCATAACATAAGGGTTATATTAATAAATAGCTCGTGACGTAAAATATGCAAACTTCAACTTCTGTTGAATTAAATTATATACTAAATATAAAGACGTCTGTTAGGTTATACGAGAAATTATGTTACTAATGTAATGTTCTCACGTAACGAAATTCTTTAGGAGTTAATACCAGGTATTTTAAAAAAGATTATTGCACTATGGGGAAGTGTGAAATAAAAGCATGCATATGCCGACTTGCTTATGCATTATGCCACACTTAATTATATGTAATGGCATTTCGATATGGAGTTCTAATGATGTTATTTACCCTTTACGATATCTCCCTGGAAAAATAACCCCATAGCTTTTCTTTATTCTATTTGCGTTTCGACTTGTATTTTACAAAGTTATAAAACAATTTCGACCCAATGTTCCCGTTAAATATTAAATGTTAAACTGAGTTTACCGACTTTATTAAAAAAAGAGAAATCTGACGTTGTGATAAATATTTACCCAAAAGATAAATAACCGTTTTGAAAGCTCGAATTGTATTGGCTGGCCGTAATATGGCACGAAACAATATTGAAAAATTTTATATAGCTTCTGTATCAAGGGAGATTTGAATTTTGCCAAGTAACTTTCGAATAAAGCGGTCGTACACATATTTTATCCAGTTTTCCTTTCCCTACTTCGTCGCTTGCCCGTCGTGTCTGGGGCGTCGGAAATATTGAATTGAAAAATTAACTAGGAAAATATGGGGAGAGAACGGTTGTGAATATATTTTACGACTGACGGTAAGCGTTATGGAAAAAGAAAACGGTGACAACCCTTTAATTATAAGGAATTATATTCGGTTAGGTGTTTAATATATGGAGGCAGAACAAATTTTTTTTTTTATAAATTTCTGGTTTTTCTGTATTGAAACACGGTAATTATATCACTTTCTTTTACCACAAAATCTTGAAGTAAATAGGTTTCTTTAAAAAATCAACAAATTCATGTGACTGCACCAATGAAACCCATCGAGAATTATTTCAAATATTCTTTAAGTATGTCCAATGGGAAGCGAGAATGAAAAGCAGCTTTAAATAGAATAAAACAAAACAGAAGTTTAGAAAAGGTGACTTGAAATAAACCGGCAAAACGTGAAATATACAGGTGTCCGTAGAAAAACGAAATACCCTGAATATTGAAAAGTCAAGACTTTTGTTTACAAAATCAGCATTTGATCGGCTATTGAAGAACAAATGATCTTCATGTCTCTCTACTCATCCGACACGTAATATCGGCAGAGATCTTTTTAAGATTTACTCATATCTGCGCCAAGAAGGTTCAGACGCGAACACAAATCTCTATGGATTGGTAGCTTAGCTATCACCTGGAGATTACGCCGTGAATATTCTGCTGGGCGTTATGTGTCTCTGGAGTTTTATGAAAGACCCATCCTAAAGTGAAGTTGACGATACGGCGTACTGAACGAGCAACATGCACCTCTCCGTCCTACACTGATGAGGGTTTGTAGTGCGAAATAGCTGTCTGCGCGTGAGAGTGTCTGTTGCTGTATAATCAGATGTGGTGTCATCCTAGAACTGTATTTATTTAATGTTGCTACGCAACCAAATGTGTTGTGTGATCCAGATGGTTAAATCTAAAATAGTCTAAAGTCGCCACATGTTAAAACACATATTATAAACTTATGTTAAAACTATTTGAAAATATACATAAAACAAAAAAGAACTTTCATATATACACAGGCTGAATAAGTTCAAGTATGGTTGTATATATATGCTAAAGAAGTTTACATAACATTGTTGAAGTTAAGAATATTTGTGTAAATTATGTGGAGTTGATTCCCATGTGTTTTAAAATTGATGGCATTTTATTGTTATTAATGCGTGCTATTTCCAGGAACAGTAGTCTTTTCTATAGTACTTAGTTATTCTCTGTCTATAATATTTTAATGTTGCTGTAATAAAAAATGTGATCTAATTAAATACTATGAGTTGCTAAAGCAGAGGAAAGCTTGCCAATTATACTGTCACCCTTGTGTTGGGCGTTGCGATGTTTTAATAATTGCGACGCATGTCCTATGTAACAACCATTGCAATCTTCATATGGAATTTTATAAATAACATTGCATTTTGTGTAACTGTGGTGTACTATTTCTAGTGTTGGTGTATAACTATTTTAATGTAATTGTATTGTATGTAGCTATTTTGATATAGTTGAAAGGTTTAAAATGGTTATTCAATTGGTTAAGTTCTTGGTGTTTTGTATACTCTTTTTGCGTATAATAGTTCTGCTACCAATTTTATGTTGTTATATATTCTTTTTACGTATAATAGAAATCAAACTTCGTTGGTGGTGTCTTAAGCGCAACTGACTTTATTTTCTCTAAATTTCTACCTAAATCCTATACATAAACACAATATATCTACAAAATGCGGCAGATGGCTCGTCTAGCTGGCACCGGTATACATATTAGGCGTGACATATAAATCATGTGTCAAGTGGTAACTGAAGGCAACCCCTAAATAGTATTTTTTGGGAATATACAGTGTAGGTCAAATATGTAAGCACACAAGAAGTCTGAACACTTGGTTGCCAGTACTTGCAATCTTTATTGATATTCAGCCCAAGTTGTGGATGTAATTTTCTTGTAATGGATGTTTGGAGTTATAAGCCAAAAAAGTTTGAGATGTATATCAGGTGTTTATGGAAGGGTCTCTTTTCGGATAGCCGTTGTTGCTAAAATTATCAAACAAAATCTTTAAATTCTGATTCATAAAAGTGTGACGTGATATATGTGTAAGTCTGTTTTTCATCGCTATAACTGTATTGTACTTTTGTATTGGTTCATTTGATTGAAAAATCAGGAATGTGCCAGAAGTTTTGATGCCAGTTTAATATAACGTCGTTGCTATTAACTCTTATAACTTCTTATAAGAATAGGCACACTTTGTGCAATTTTTGTCTTTATTGCAAACTGTATGTGACTGTTATGAGAGTTGAATATATTAAGTTTGTGTGGTGTCATATCAAAAGGAATTCTAATTATTAAGTAGTCGACATATTTGAAAGGAAGTGATTGTTGTTGTTTGTATCCCAATGCAGAGGCTTAACACTGCGGCCTTGAGGCCTATTGTGTCGCTCTACATTATCGTGTATCGTGTATGGCTTCTTACTGCCTCTCCTCACCGTAGAGGGTAGCAATGTTGATTTATCCTCAACACTGAAGGGTACCGAAAGGGCTACTGACCACCCTTGCTGCAACCGATCTTTAAAAAATCAATTGCCGCAACGGAGATTCGAACCCCGACATCTTGTACAGGTGTCTAATGCTCTTACCACTGCGCTATCCCGGCAGATAAAAGGAAGTGGTAGTGTTGGTACGATATTATTTAACATATAATCAAGCACAATAACTGAAAAGGGGGGAGGGGGGGGGGGGGGCTTAGAAACAAAAATTTATAAAATTAAATTAAAAAAAATTAAAATAGAGCGGGGGTCCCATTATAAACTTAAAATTCCTAAAAATGTATGAAAAAAATAAAAAAGGGATTTAAGTCTTAAAAATATTTGAAAAAAGTTAAGAAGGAGTGCCCCTTGAAAATGTGAAAAGTTCAAAAATGCCTGAAAAAGCTTAAAAAATAGAAAATTTAAAGTTTATAAGTCTTGAAAAATATAAAAAATATATTTAAAAAAGGGGTATGGAAATGTAAAATTTTTGAAAATGCTTAAAAAATAATACAAATATGATTGGGGGAAGGCCCCACGTTGTTTGTAATTTTTATTAATTTTATATTAAGTAATTGTTTTTCATTTTTAAGTTTATATTTTTTAGTTTTTTTTTATTTTTATTTAAAATTCCAGCACGGTCTACATTCTAAAGCTACACACCTCCTTCATCCACAACATTAAAATGTGTAATAATTAAAAATGTTAAACTAAACACCCACATACTTGTGTATCTATACAACGAAAACACGTATTTCTAATCTAAAGGAACGATTTAAATACTTTTAGTTCGCTTTATAAAATTCGCTTGTGAATTAAATAGAATTAAAGTTGATTCCCAGACGATTCAAATGCGAAGGAATTAAATTTTTTGATTCGCGAACCGAATTTTTCTGTGTCTTTTATATCTTTTATTAAAAAGAAGACGTTGTTGCTCGTCTTCTTTTTAATTTCGGAAAAGTAAATTGTTATATTTAGTTGTACAAAATTACCATTTGATTAATTAAATTAAAAATTATTTACTTCAAAAGTGTGCTACCGAAAATTAAATAAGCACCGACTAATGCGACAGGCGGGCTTATTTTGAGCGAGGTAATTAAATATAACCAAAAACGGAGTCTCTCTCCATACCTAACAATTTATTCTGATTTACGGCGAACGAATCTTACTGCAAACATAGATCTGAACAACTTTATTAGTACAAAGTTACGAATTTAAATAATACCGTCAAACTAGCTCTCTAACAAGCTCTATGTAGTTGCACGGCAAAATTCAATTGTGTTGATCTGTCGGTTTAGTTTACCGCCTCTCGTAAAACGAATGGGGTGCATTAAGTGATTAAGAAATGCAGCATCTCGAAACTTTAAACTTAACGAATTACTACAAGAACGCTAACTGGCTCAAGTTTCATAATTGATATGACGTCCGCGATAACGAGATGGGAGAAATCCGCGTTTCCGAAACGAGTCGATTGTTGTCTTCAATACGACACGAACAAGTGGAGAAGTCTCATCGCGCGGGAAAGGGTAAAAGATTTAATTTCGTTAGTAGTAGCCCGAAGTTCTTCCTTAGAAACTTTCTTGTAGCTCTCTCTCTCTCGGTCACCCTGGAAAGTTGGTATGGGGTATCCGTAGACTAGCCTACTTACAACGAACAACTTCGTTGCTGGATTATTCATAGCGAGCGGCCGATCCTGATTCATATTTTAAAGCAAATATCGAGCATCTCCGAGATTTGGGCCCTATTGAGATTACCTTGCCTTAGAAACGTGCAAGAACGCCACGCCTCTGACATAAAAATTAAGAGGCAACAAGGAGTAACACCCATGCCACAAAATGATTCATAGTTGGTTTTGGAAGTAATTAAGCTCGGTATGAATTATGTGCCAAGATATAAAATATTTTTTTATAAAAAATATGTATTAACATAGGATCTCATCCACAGCAGTTGATGAAGATATCCTTTATTTATAATTATAGGGGTATCAGTCTCCTAAATTCTTGCTATAAACTATACGCTAGAATTAAAACAAGCAGAGTACAATGTATAGCAGAAGCAATGCTAGAGGAAGAACAGAATGGCTTCAGAAAGGGAAGATCTTGTA
>JARFOC010073030.1:0-15882 GCA_031763485.1 Osmoderma eremita | reverse complement strand
ACGTGTTTTGGGAATACGTGTCGTCCCGAATTAATTAATACTTGTGCGGGAGGGGTAATCCGAACAGTGTGTTAATTTAATTTTATATATGAAAATGAGTGTCCTACATATTACAGCATGTTTAACATTAATGTTCAAAGTATTTAACGTCAAATTAATTGGTGTATACCTATTGCATTTTAAAATTACAGGCATAGCTCTATTTTGCACCTTCTGTAACTGTTCAGATTCGTTTTGGTTTAACCATAACAACATAGTTGCGCAAAAATGTAATGAGGGATTTATACAATCTAAGCACTATGTAAACTGATAAATCTTTTCTTATTCTATAAAGAAAACTTATTTTTTATTCATTTTATTTGTATTTGTATTTTACGTGATTCTAGATGTTTATCTATAACTACTCCTAAATATTTTGTATTGTCTACTTGCTCTATCGCTATCTCATTTATTTTTATTTTACAATCATTTATATCTACTTTCAATAGACATAAACTTGGTTTTCTTAGTGTTAATACAAAGATTATTTCTACAAAGCCATTGAAACAGTATTTGTAATTCTTCATTTAATACTTTCACCATATCTTAAACATTATTGCCACTGATGTATATCATTGTATTAACAGCGAACATACTTATATCACACTTATTTATAATAGAGGCTATATCGTTAACATAGATATTAAATAACACTGGTCCCAATACACTCCCTTGCGGCAGTTCATATTTTGTTTTTATTTCTCTTGATACACATCCATTAAATTTCACTTTCTGATATCGATTGTGTAAGTATGTTGAAAATCACGTTTTGTTTTTATTTCCCTTGATACATCGGACATGTCCTCAGGCCACGATAATATACCAAGCTTCTTGATATGTGACTGTTCGCCAGCTTTTAAATATCCTTTAAGTATTTTATTCAACTTGAGCGTCAGCACTTCCACATTTCCAATCTCCTGGAAACTGAGTAAAATTGTACCCATTTTTAAAAAAAAGGCAAGCAGGGAGATATTGGCAACTACATACCTATTAACATTATTTGCAATTTTGCGGAAATATTTGAGCACATATACACTAGAATACTACCTAATGTTAATTTAACGATATCTACGGATCAGCATGGTTTTATGGCCGGTAGATCAATCATAACCAATTTAGCCTGCGTGACACAGTACCTTGCATCGCACCTAGATCGCCAAGGGTGGATGTGCTTTATACTGATTTACAGGACAGTCGGCTACCGAAGCTGGCAATGGCGCATAGGCCTAGAGGGAGAAGAGAGCTGGGAAGACCTAGGACGAGGTGGAAGGCTAGGACGGAACAGGCCGCACGGCCTAATCCATGAAGAAGAAGACGATGATGATGATGATCTTCTAAGCAGCTTCAACTGTAACTTTCTGGCATACGCGGATGATTCAAACATCTATCGTGATTGCAGTATTCTGTAAAATAACTTGAATATCATTAGAACCTGGCGTGAATGCAATAGAATTTCACTAAACACGAACAAATGTATAGTAGTTTCCTACACGAAACATCATAATCCTTTACACTATGACTATTCTCTAATATCAGAACGGATCTCGAGGGATTGTAAAGTAAAGGATTTGGGAGTTCTATTCGATGCACATCTTTCTTTTGCTGATCACATTAATTGCATGACATTAACTGCATCCAGGAGCCTTGGATTCATTATCAGAACCTGTCGAAATTTCCATGAAAGACCCACATACATTGTAAACCTTGTATTATGCTTTGGTAAGAAGTCGACTTGAGTATGGTTGTCTGATATGGTTTCCACACTATGTCTATCAAAAGGTAGCTGTGGAAAAAATGCAAAGGCGTTTTTGCGGCCTATTGCTGGATGCTCACAATTTTCAAAGCTTGTCTGGCCGTAGAAGCCTCTACAACAGTAATTTTCTCATTAAAGCAATGCAGAAAGAAGTTGATTGTCCTCAGCTCTTGAGTCTACTTGACTTTAATGTACCATGCAATAATGTTCGTTTTGTTAATAAATTTAGGTTGTCTAAGGCTAGAACTAATGTAATGTTCAGATCTCCTATGTATCACATAGTAAAAAGCTTTAATAACTTATTTAATGGACTGTAGGATAATTAGATTTGTTTAGTTTTAGTTTAGGTTTTTTGTTTGTACACATTTATTTTCAGAACACTTTTAAATACAAATTTTAGTTTTTAATACACCTGTCTTGTAAATGACAGTAATGCTGTTGGGCTATTAAACCCAATTATCATACACATCCATTAAATGTCACTTTCTGATATCGATTGTGTAAGTATATTGAACACCACAATGATTCCAATTTCATTACATAAAGAAATACATCTTAAAGAAATAGATTTTTTTTTTGCCTTTTTAGCTAGGTGTGTATAAATTGCATTGCTTTATGTCCAGATAAACTCATTGCGCGCCGGAGTGTTTAGGGTTTTAACACTTCACTCCCTCAGCGTTTTGCATTAGCTAAGGTGTACCAGACGTTGTTCGTTTTGTGAGAAGAAGATTCCATTACTGGATGAACTAAGTGAATAAAATGGAACACGATTGATGGGTAAAATGGACAACACATGTGTTGGGGTTCTACTAGTTTGCAGAACGATCTACCGGTGAGAGAACACAAAAGCTTGCTTTAAAATTATTTTTTTTTCAAACTAAATAGTCATACAGGCAAATGTATAAATGTAAAAATAAATGTCTATACTTCACACTTAATCGCAACTCATATTTAACCCTTTCAGTAGAACGTTTTTATGTCTATGTACACATTTGATATATCAATAACACCGTACACGCGCTGTGGGGCTGTTGGACCTGATATCTGAAGTTGGCAGGGTTAGTGAGCTAGTTTTTGGTACCGCGGTTGGTGTACTGGTGCGGTAGCGGGTACGATAACCAAAAAATAGAAACAAGACAAAGGTTCAAAATCATTTGACAATTGAGAACCATTTTGAAAGAACTAGCTGCAGGAAACCAATTAATATATATCAAGTGGAGGACTCCGATCCACCTTACAACGAGGGTGTCTACATCTATGACCATTTTCTTCAACTGGGGTTATAAGGTGGGACTGTGGAGAAATACATAACCCAGATCATCTCATCACTTGCACAGACATGCGTGACACTTGCACGTAGCACGATTTACTGTCAGTAACTGCCCAAAGTTATTCATGCTGCGGAATTTTGGAAGGGGAAGATTTAAACAGGTGTGTCCGGACACACAAAGAGAAAGATTTTGAAATTATGTAATTTTTAAAATGAAGGTTCAATAACTTCTGCTAACTACGATGCGAGAATCATATAATCATATTATAATCCAGAATTAAGCTTAATCCAGACTTAAACAATAACATAAAAAACATTCCGCACCCCACAAATCTAAGAGAATATACTAGAATTTCCACAACTTTATCAACCTCAGGAACCTCTTACAAAGAAATTTATCAAAATGTCGTTCCACTACGTGTCACAGCTTTAAAGAGGATGACTTGTTGACTTATCATGACTCTATTTTAAACTACAGTGATGTGAAAATGTTTGGAAGTACGTAGATATCTGTGGAGTTAATAAAGAAATTGAAAGAAAATTTCACAGGTAAAAACCAAGGGCAGGGTGCCAGAACGTTAAGTGAATTTGTGTATATTATTCATTAAATTTTGATATGTTACAAATCCTGTAACTTTAAATATAAATATGAATTAATTATTTATCTTTTAACATATGCTTGAAAACTACCGCAATTTAATAGTAAAAAATAAAATTAAAAATACCCTTACCACCTTGGGGAGTAAAGAACTCCAGATACGTATTTCGGCAACTGAGTTGCCATCCTCAAGAGAAGGAAAATAATGTTAGACGTGGAACTCTGGGATATGTGCATCACACAGAACACCACTTGAATAATTAGTGTTATTTAAGTGGTGTTCTATGTGGTTCATATCTTCCAGAACGCCACATCTAACACTATTTTCCGTCGTAGATTCTGCTAAGGATGGCAGCTTAGTTGTCGAAATACGTATCTGGAGTTCTTTACTCCTCAAAATGGTAAGGGTATTTTTGTTTTTATTTTTTTCTATTTCAAGCCACACATTTTATAAGCAATTTAATATACCAACATCTATTTGTCAATAAAATTATGTATAAATATTGATAGTAATGAAAACCAACACAATATGTATAACCAAGTAGAGTATCCAAATAAAGGCAAAATAAACATAACTGAAAATGCAATTTCACCCGGCAGACAAAAAAAACACGCCGTCATAAAACGCATTACACGTGCAAAACGGGGACAAGGGAATGTTGAAAATGTAATTTAAATAAACCGATTTAAAACGCGAATTCGATGAAATAGGATCCAGTTTCAATTAAAAGCTTTATTTTATGCTTTTTTCGCGAATAACACACATCAGTTGCTGCAACAATAAAAACTGCCGACGTGTGTATCGACTGTGAATCGATGCGTCGACTATCGCTTACCCTCTCGATACCATTTCCAAAACAAAAAAACAGCCTGTTTACCAACCGACACGAAAACACCAATTTAAAATGCACTTTTCAATCACAACACGCGATTGTATTGAGGCTTCCTATAATAGGCCGCATTCAACGGAATAAGATCATGGGTATCTTCATCATACGAATAGCGCTAGTACCATTGTGTGAAGATGAAACAATGATCTCACTGATTAGAAATGCCATTCCGTTTTTCCGCGCACAATACCTAACGAAATGGGGTAGAGAGCGGCTACGACCTCTACGGTTAACAACGGAAAGAATTCTTCTTTTTCCCGGTGCATACAGACACGTCGTGCGGGAGATATTGTGTGCGAGATGAGAGGACCCGATTCCATTATATTTAGGACGGATACGAATCCCCAGGACGAGTTGTGTGTCGTGATGTTCAAGCGTGAATGGTTCGCTTGCATTGACTGACATGAATGTCTACTTAATTTGGCGAAGATGACGTTACAAAATATTGGAGATAAAATCGAATAAGATAACTTAGTTTTGGCTTCGTTAAAAAGAATTTTTTTCTGTCGAAAAACTCAATAGTGTTAAAGGTCCAATATACAATATTTAAAGTCTGCCTAGGTATGAGAGTGCACACTCTGTTAGAGATCGAGACCAAAAGCCTAGGTTTGTGATTGCAGGAAGTTTGCAAAACGCTCTGCCTGGTTTGAATGCCAAATTCAAAATTTGGGTTTCGAAAGGAATAGTGCTCTAAATTTTATTCCGTTTTTCCGTAATATAAATTTGGAAATAGCTAATATAGCTAATAGCGATGGGCTTTGCAGTTAATGATTTGGAAAGCTTATAGTTCATGACCGAATCGGACAATAGCATTGGGGAAGAAAACGATTAGTGCCACGAAGCATTCTGTGTCTTCTGCTGAACTTGTCAATTCAGCCGCGAAATCCACAGCGAGTAGGTGTAAAGCTAACTCACCTCACATGATACATCTTTGCCAATGCTGTTTAGCGGCTGAAGAATTAGAAAAGCAGACAGTTGAAATACGTCCAGTAATATCCAGGCCATACACAAATTTAATGTGTATTATAAATGTCATACCACAGTGTCATACCCTAATGATAACGATGTTTGAATAGCAGTTTTTTCGAGCGGCGCAAGTTGACAGTGAAAAACAAACTAAATGTGTTATCTGGGGTATCTGTAACCTGTCATTAATGTAAACGTCATGTCGACTACTAATCAGTACAACTGTTATCTTCCTCTTCCTTTTGCCATGGCCTGTTTTACTTCGGCATTTTTCCATTTTAAGGAGTTGTACTGACCTGGACTGCGAGCTTTGAAGCCGTCTTTTTACGTGCGGTTTCCTCTGTCTTTTAAGAACTTAGGTACTTATATTGTGTGGACTGTATTGCCTTCGTATTTCTTGAGTACGTACACCGAGAAAAATATTCACTAACTGTAAGTGAAAATTTAATACTGGAAAATGAATAACATTATTTATTCCATATGCTTTGTATTATTTGGAATTTATATGTACTTCACTTGTTTTAGTTACTGCATATTAATTGCATTACATATCCTCAGTATATACAGTGAATGTTTTATTTTATTATTGTTACATAATTACATTTACACTTAGGACATTAATTAATACCTTATACACGTAAAACTAAGGAATCTTCTGTTTAAGGTGCGCGCTTAATTCTACAATTATATCGATTTCCTATACACTTTAAACATTTTATACTCACCAAAAAGCTCTTTTACTGGCACGTTTGAGGACACAGGAAGCGAAAGTTACTGCCGATTCCATCGAAAAACTCGCTGATAGCGTGAAAGAATTTAAGCCTGTCGGACGCGGTAAAATTCAATGTTACCGCTGTTAGCAAAGCGTCCGCCGATCAATAGTTAGATTTATGGCGTTTAACGAATATCAATTAAGTGGAATTACTCAGAAGAAGGGACGGCGTTTAATTGGAAACGACAGCGATGTGCTAGGGCATTAGGTTTATTCCTGTCACTAGCGAGATGGCTTATCGATCTCAGTGAAGCGCACACTTTCACAAGCAGTTTGTATGTATGCAGCAGTTTGCATCTAAATAAAGAATCTTGCATTCCGTTCAGAACTTCATAGGAAATGAAAATCTTCAATAATTGCAAACATACCTTTCATAAAACGCATTCAAATGTTAATAACGTTATTTCAATGATAAAAATTAATATTATATGCTACCTTCTTTGATGTAAATCACTGTCTTAATTCTAGCAGGCATAGAAGGGCCAAGTAAGCAAATCTCAAAACTGCGTTGTTTTTCTATAAATGAAGATTTAATATGGTATGTTTTGCCGGTGGACGTGTTATGCTACTACTGCATGGTATGGGACAACCCAGTTTTATTCATCCTTACAGTAATAGAGTGGCTAGTGAATGTTAATTCCGACAGATGGAGTTGATGATCTCCCATCTGTGTTTACCGTTCATTATCTATACTAAAACTCATCACATGGGCGCGCATACGTACGAAATTCCAAAACTTATCCTTCCACGATCAGACGGGGGATTGCTTTTTTTCGGATCGGGAGTATTTTTCCCAGATTACGGGATCTTTTTTTAAATAGAACTTCTAAAAATGTTATCAAAATATGAAATGTTATATCGCTATATTTTTCAACAACTGCACACCTTAAGTCAGTCGTATTGCTGAAATAACTATCTATCTATCTATACACACTTGCAGACAATGTGTATCTACAGAGGTAACTCATTAGATATTCTTCCCAAAAAAATACACCAAGCAAGAGGTGCAAGAAATCAAATAAATAACCGCGATTACAAAGACAGCAACAATAGACTCAACAAAAAAGGCGTAAAACACACGGTACTCCTGCGATATCGGTTTCCGTTACTTAGGCTGCGGACAGCAACGTAGCGATAAGACCACCGTAAATGACCACGCATTAGCGTCCGTGTACTTGGCTACGCAGTTATTTACCGTTATCTTAATGGGAGATTTGCAACCGGTATGCAATGATGAGATTTAATTTTGTCGTTGACGTAATGTGATATCGGAGCGCGAGGACATAAATTCAGCGCGACAGAGCCCGTACTTACGTATCAACACAGTTAAAAGACACGGGCACACCTACTTTATAGTTAGCGTTTGAAACTCGGATATTACAGTTTCCTGTTATATCAATGACAACGTTCCAAGTTCGCGTAAGTTACGCCGGTCGGTAATAGAAGTTAATTATATGTCATGCTACTTCCGAGAGTGTGTACTAATATAATAACGTTCAACGTCCACCTGCGCAATTCATCTCGGAGCATATGCAAATGCATATACAGTAAGCGCAAAATTTTGCGAGGAAGCGTGACCATTATTTAGAATCGTCCGAATATATGACCCTAAACAATAATATTAGTAATGGGTGTTCAACTGACTGTTCTGTTATTTCATTAAAATAATTCTGATACTGAGATATGGAAACTACATATGGATAATAATCATATAAATATCCACCTCGGCTATTATTACAAGAAATCATTCGTTGAGCCATGACTTTCACAGATAAATCTTCGCAGATTTCGCCGATGATGCGTCGTGTATTACTTTTAAAATCAAGACTCATAACAGGCCTATCGGCGTACACTTGCTCTTAACGTAACCCAAAATAAACAAGGCCGTAAGTGTCAGATCGCACGATCCTGGAGGCCAGTTTCTGTCGCCAAAACCGGAAATTACGCGAACAGGAGATATCGTTTGCAATAAATCGCGTGTTTCTCCTGCAGTATGGCAGGTGGCGCCATCCTGCTGAAACCACATATTGCCAGTATTCATTTCATTCAATTCGGAGCGGCAAACGGATAACGGATTCCATACACAGTTAACGCAATTCCATCTTCATTTTTGAAAATGTATCGTCCGATGACATTACCTGCCCAAAAGCCACACTAAACTGTAACCTTCCCTGGATACATTTGTTGAACCTGAACCACATACGGAGTTTAGGGTATTAACAAAACCATCGGGGTAAAAATGAGCCTTCGTCATATACAATAATTTTGTTAAAAAAGGAGGGTCAACTGTTTGTTGCTCTAGCTCGCAATCTTAATCTTTTATCAATATTTATCTATTTCCATGATGTCTTATAATACATTAGACTGCTAATGTAAGTGAAAGAGTACAAGCTGGCTCTTCGAAAAACCCTGAAGGGAAGCACATTTGATGTGTGTAAATACTGACGACACTTAATGTATATTTTGAAATAGTAATAGACCGTGCTCGTGCAATATTGCGATTGCCTGTGCAACTTAAATCCAATTGAATTAACCCTGCGTGCAAATAAAACATAATGTTGCCGCTAACAATAAAAGATTCACATTGCCTGATGTCAAAACAAGATTGCTTGCGGGATTAGAACGAGTAAATGCTGAATGTTAGGAAAATTGTGATAAACATACTATTGCAGACGAAAATGGACTGTACCAGCTTGACAATATTCTGGGAGATATGTTGGTGGAATTAAGTTTAAGAGCGAATACTGGTTCATCATCCAATTCATTGTAAGACACAGATTTTGATTTGATAAGTGAATAAATTACTTAACTAATAGTCTTGCGAGGGATCGTAGTAGCACGACTGCTTGAGTTCCGCTAACTACGTATTATTATTATTAATCACGTTAAAAAAATGTGAAAAACATAATATCCACCATTATCATATATTTCTGGTAATTCTGCGTTTTAGTGCTCCCAGTTCCCAGGTGTTCGCGGGCATTTAATACACGTGCGTAACGGTGAACCATGTCAGATTTCGTTTAATACTTGTACACCCATTTGGCGGAATTAATTTGAATTTAAAAATCCGTGATTGACTTTTTTATAATCTTATTGTTAAAAGTTAGTAAACAACTTAAAATGTTTATACTCAGAATGAATTAATAATATTATACTTTATTTGTTACACAATGCGGTCGGAAAAAATATTGCAGAACTGTCTTCAGATAACCGTGTCAAAAAAGTTCTTGGTTGTAAACTAGTTTTAGCAACTATTTTGTTGTTTCACGATAGGCACTTATTCCAAATAAGAGACGACATTTCATCAAATAATTGTTTTAGTTCCTGTATTTTCTTCGAACGGAAACAATACACATTTAAAATAAAAGATTTATTACTTCACACATTAGTACTGATGTTTTTCTTTCAAACGTACAAAATTGACAGTAGTCTAACTTACATATACAATTGCATAAATAATATATTAAAATTAGAAGATATCTCCAGAAACTACGGTCAGATTTACATTTTTTAAATAGATGTCAAGTTATTCATGGTATCTTAAGCGATTATAAACTTAATAGTAATAATATAGTGGTGTGGTAGTCAAACTATAAATTTCAATAAACTGTGTTTCCAGTTCCAGAAATATTTTCTTTTGTTGAAAGTATACGTAAATATATAATATTACTAGTGTTCTTTCAATGGCTGTTTGGCTTTATAATCTTCAAGCATATTGCTGTCAAAGATGATTACGTTCAGATATGCTCAACACTCCTCGCAAACAACCATGTATTATGTGCCTTTGTTGAGTTTTTCTCACGAATGACATTGGAATTTCACGTTCCCTACAAAAACAAGAATTCTTTAGTAAATGGTGCTTTACGAGGCAATAAATTATCATTAAAACAAATATCTCGTAAAACAACTCTCTCAGCCCTAATTTCCTGAACGTTCGTTATTTGGTTCGCGGTTAAGATGCCGGTACTATACCAACTGTGCCAGCCGTGGCTGGCAGAGTTGGCTAAACTAAATAAATAAGGTAAAACTGAAGAAAAAGTATTTTAACAATAATAAATACTCAAACAAGCAAAAAGGTAATTTAACAACAACATTATAATTAGAATAATTCAAAATAATATAATAAAATGCGATCAGTCACCTAATCTTAACGTTTTTCTGTGCCTGTCGTGGAATGGATAAAATATAACTGTTGAAAAATTCAAATGTACGTAATTGACCCCATTAGTGTGTCGTCCCAAAACCCAGTTGGCATGGCAACGCACCATATTTTTTTCCAAACAAAACAAAATACTTCAAACATAATCAGCTGATAATCATCATTCCTGTGAAATTGATTGCTTAATTCTTAGCAAGTTGTAATTTTCCTGGTTGTCTAACAATATAACTGCATATTATGGCATAATATTATTATTAAAGATTATCGGAGGCACAGGTAAAGCAAATATGAAGGAACGCTCCTACAATAAAGAAGTAAGTACAATCACTTTAAATCATTTGCTACAGCTATACCTAAAATATATTGTTTTCAGATTAAACTCACTGAAAATACCAATATTGCAAGTACACACTGCAATGACCAAAGGGGTTACATTACCTCACCATAGGGCAACATTTGCATACCATAATATATCAGTCACTAATAAGACATGTCTGTAGAATACCGCAAAACCCAGTTGAATACATTACAAACCATAGAAGAAATGTATATAAGCAAGGAATACTGAGTAACTGATAGGAATCTATCGGAACAAGAAATTGAAGATTTTAAAGGTTTTGATGAGGCTGTTTGATATCTTGGTACGTCTCCTAACAGATTGATGAAGAAAGTTGTGATAATTAAAGTATAATGTATTTGCCATATTTTTGAGTGAAAAACAATTTAATGCATGCATGTAATTAAAATACTTAATAAAAGGAAGACTTTTATTTAGCCATTTCATAACAAAACATTATCTATCCTACTATTTACTGTGTAATCGTAACGCAATATAAGTTAATGTCTGTACGGATTTGCATATATTCCTTTTCTTCCTCTTATGTAGTAGTTCAACATTCTGGTATTTATGTTATTAGTTGCAGCTACAATTTAGTGACCACTGGTTGGCACGGATGACTGTCGATCAATATGTATACAATATAAATGTATTATCTTGACATTCTTCTATATCCATCACCGTGTGTATACAATACAGCATTAATCAATTTATTTCTTTAGCTTAGAGTTCTTTGAAAAATACTGGCACTTCTTCTACTTACTGTGGTGATTACAAGCAAAACACATCCCAGGTTTGTTAATGAGACAGAATACAAGACAAAAAAGAAACACTATACTATACGAGCTGCACACAAATTTAGAAACAAAACACTTTTAAAGGAAGTCGAACAACATGAGCAGAATCCGAGGTTATGTAAATTGTTTTGCTTGGAAAAAGTTTCACAGCGTTGTCATTTTTTGACGTCAGCACTAATGCCCTCAATGTCCATTCATACCGCTTACGGCGCCGACCAGTAATAATATGCATGTGACAACGTTACCTATTTTTAGGCACCTTCTGCGCATGTGTCAGAATTTATTGAAACTGGTTCACTAAAACACACAATTACCTACTTTTTCAATAAATTCATAGTGCAATAGATATATCTCTGTTCGATTCTTTTCATGTTTTTGCATATTATAAACAAGAAAACATTATTCAGTTCTTATTGACATTACTAAGCCACCGTGTCCTATTCTTTATATTGGTAATTTACCCAAATTGCTGAGATTTTAATTAGCCCCTCCTATTTCCTATTATGTTTGCAGTTCGTAGCGCTCACAAATCAACAAGACGGCTCCAGAAATACACTCCCATGCGCCATGACGGCATTTTTTTGCAAATAAACAAACATCCATGTCTTGCATGTCATATCTTACACACTTTACTCTCATACTAGTAAATATTCTCAACCATTCTACAACAAAAAGGAAATCTAATGGAAAAGATTTAATTTTAGTGAACGCCCCTGTGTAATGTTTCTCCGGAATATGCACTGTACATATTTATAATCTATATAGAACCTCAATATCCTAGGTTACATAAATATAAAATCGAGTTAACGTGCCTTCGTGTTTATCTAATGGCTACCGTGGTTGTATTAACAGGATCCTTAAATATTTATCCCCGGAATGGAGCGCACCTGGGCACGCGGAAAACTAGGCACATACTGAAACTATGAGATAAAGATACGTAGACCAAGCTGGTGTAAAGTGTTGAGACGAGATTGAAGCGGATCGCTGGAGCAAACTATACAACTTATGTCAACAAACTAAGATTATACGCGAAGCTTCTGCTATTTATATACCTTTTAGAAACATTTTTTTAGATATAGTAAGGAGGTTTTAGAGATTTTAGAGTCTACTGGTATACGCGGAAGGTAGGTATATGGTACGGGTAAACACCTTTTATGACATCCGAAAGAATGAAAATGAAAGCTTTGAACCAACAGGTATAAAGAATATTTGCTTGATGAACTTATGTATACGCATCTGTACTGTAGTAGTTATAAGAAGAGCACTTTGAGAAATGACATTTTTCATAGCTGCAATAGAGGAAACTAGCCTAAGGCGCATAGGTTTCTATTACCGGATCGTGCCATATTCATTGTTACTGCTGAAACAATAGATTTCTGCAAGGTATATTTGTCCGTTATTTTGCCGATGACGTTTTATTGGAATTTCAAAATTTTAACACTACATAAGTAGTACCGTCATATTTGCAATAGGAAAACTTACATGAAAACTTATCACATGATCGTATTAGGGATATTTTAGACTTTTATATATATGCATATATATATTTCAATCATCTTTTACAACATTTTGTCGTTTCATTGTTATTGTAAAGGTTCGTGAGCCAGGAATAATTGAATATGCGCAAGATTGCCACCTATACGATTGGTATTTGAAATTTAACATTAGAGATTCCATTAATATCCTAGGTTCAACCGATAAAGATGGTCTCTGTTTGGTAGGGAGTAAGCCAGCGACAAGAAATGGGCATAAATAATGTTACTAAATCAAAAAATACTTTATTGTTTTTATAACTTGCAAATTAACACAAACTATTATACATCACACAACACTACACCACAGAAGGGTTTTGAACTAGTTTTACGCACCACGTCACGAATCTACCAGACGAAGAACGACACGCCAGTGGAATTCATCGACTCCACAGAATCATGAGGGCGCTCAAGAAGGCCGCATATACAGTATAGTGAATGAACCATTCGACAATGCAATTACATCGTAGTACAGGACAGTAATAATGGATTGCCGTGGTGACGATGACAGGAATATTGCATGGTTGCGAGAGTAACGGGGAGAGAGAAAAAAACAAACAAATTGACAATTCTAAAAGTCAGAAAAAAGTAAAGTTCGTGGGCAGAAATAAAGAAAAGATTGTAAGAGAAAGAGTGATAAGAAGGAGTGATTAGAAAAGTGAGGTGAAGGAAGTATTGGAAGGAGGAATAGGAGTGACGAGGGTGCAGAGAAGAGAGAAGTGGGTGGAACACATAAACACACATACACAAGTTATATTGTATAAGGTATTCGATATTAATTCATTGGTTAAATTATATGTGCGTATTATTCGTAAAGTAACATTTCGAAATTATATTTACAAACACATCTTTAGGTTTCTTGATATAATTTAGATAAATTACAATTTTTGATTAAGTCACTAAAATATTAATTAGCAATTATCAATTATTAACATTCAGAAAGTGCCAGGCTCGTGTCAATTTGACATTAACAACAGAATCTAAGTTTATAAATATTATTATTATTAAAAATTCATTGCTAAATTATTTTATTAGCATTTTGAAACATAGCAATCTATATACAAAATTTATGGGTATTGTGTTTTTTTATCTTTATAAAAACGAAACTAAATTTACTCCGACAGTAACGGTTCCTGATATCGTACATCCGATGTTAGAAACCAGTTGCCTGAATAGGAATTATGGCGCAATGTGTAGGTTTCTTTTAGATGGATAAACAAGAAAATTAATCAAAATTTAAAAAAAGTTGGGATGAATAGGCAACGGAGCTAGCGTCAAATGCGGTCAAAAAGCAAGGAAATGGGGTACTTAAAAGCGTCAAAAATATTTGGAGTGCCACGAAGTACCATTGTTAATCACGTAAAATCAATCGTGACAGGACGCCACCACTGCCTCAGCCATCTCAAGAAGAAATTCAAATAGATCAATCTGAAGAAAACTGCGAAGATGATGTACCTTTAGCTTTAATGCAGAAAAAATGATCCAACAGATGCTATAACTACAAGTCCTTTGGTCCACTCCTACCTCATACAAGAGCCTAATAAAACCTATAGATATTAGTCCTTTGCCCAGTTGTTCTTCTGCGTCTACCACCAAAAAAGGGAAGCGAGGTTCCACTGCTTCAATAACAGGATCCCCATATAAACTGGAACTTGAAGAATATTTCGCTAAACAGAATAAGTCAAAAGTAGCTTCTAGGTCCACATTTAACGAACTGAATCAATTTCAAAAAAAGAGAAGCCAGCCAAAAACCAAGAAAGAGAAAAAAGTGAAAAATTCTTCTAGTGAAGATGCTCCCAATATCGGACATGTGTGAAATAGGGACACTTACTATCCGATATTAGGAACCTAATTTCAAAACTATGATTTATACAATCTCTTTTCTTTTATTTATGATTCTCAAAAGAAAACTGTGAGTTAGAGATTCATGTTTTTATATTATGAAAGAATATGTATACTACAAAGATTTGGCAACATATAGACGTGATAGGTCGATATTAAATACTTTCATCGACAAAAATAAAAAAGTATCCGATAATAGATAACTTTTCGTTTACATGTACTGCAAACGAGAGCTTCTTTTAACCTTTTTTTATTTTCATGGGCACAATGCCTGTGTTATTTTAAATTTAACACCCTTAAGGTGTCGGTCAGGTAACGATCCACGCAAACGAGATGGTACCACCATAAAAACTGCAATAAATAAATTAAAAAGCGCACGCCTTTTTCGCGAATTTTATGTACCTAGATGGTATCGTAAAACAAAATATTTGCCGTAAGTGGTCGGTTCAAACATCGCCTCGGCTTGTGTGGGCCCATTCGTCTACTGCAAACATCATAAAGTGGCCGGTGCTTTATCACCTCGGTCCCAGACGGTTCAAGGATCAACAAACGAACAGGGACACTTGATGTAGTGGCTACGCCACACATCGAAATGGAAATGTAAGAGAAGAATTCGAAATAATTGCCCTTTTCTCCCGTTTTTTTGGGGGAGCAATTTTTATTTAGTGTTGAATTATTTCTAGTGTGATTGCTAAGGTTAGGATTTTATACAAAATGCATATTTATTGTTAAGAGGTACAAAGAAATTAAAATGGACATCCTCTATAAACTGTATGTGTTGTAATGGTTTTATTAATTAAAAACAGTTGTAGTATAGTTGACATAACAGATTATGTCCATCAAGGTTGACAATTAAAGAAAGAAGATTTCTGCCAATAGATGGCACGTACGTTCAAAAAATGAAGTATATAAAAAATATATTTAAAA